>JAOEGS010014570.1:0-28826 GCA_025447755.1 Corythornis vintsioides
TGTCTGGAGGTTAAAAGGGTATAAAAAGAGCTGTAAATTAATAAATAAAGGCTTCTTGGCATCTACGTGAAGAAAATAGTCTCCTCACTCTTTCTCCTCCTCCGGCAACTAGCAGTTAGGCAGCAACTTTTTATATGTCAATGCATTAAAATATTTCAGATCCATGTCTGACTCCTAGATGCTGTTTCCAGGTGTATTTGTCTGTCAAGTATTCTTTTGTAGTGATCGTTGTTACTGGTCCAAAATCACTATAACAAGGGTTGTTCTTATGTAAACCCTAACAGTTAATATTGAGTCTTTGATACCTTTAGATTTTTGCAAATGTACTTTTTGCTTTGTACAGCTCTTTCCATTTTACTCATGAGATTGCATTGCCCATATAAACTTTGTGAAGACCATAAGTTCTTGATGTTATTGTTTTTAACCCCTTTCTGCTGAAAAACCCCTTTCATGCTGCTTCCAGTAAAAAGTACAGATGAAAAGTGCAAGTCTGAGTTTGAGTAAGTTGGGGCGGAGGAGCAGGATTCTGTTCCAGTAGACAAGCTGCCTCCCCAGGGGCAAGAGGCTGCTGCATAGATGAATAGGTGAATCTTGCTTTTGTTAAGTTGCTGTTCATGCTTTATATATCTTTTCTCCCATGACATACAGAGGTTCTAGATATACTTTCTCACATAAAAAATAATAGCAAACTTGCCTCTTTGAAGTGGTGATTCCCTTGCAGGTGTTTGGGAATAAAGAGTTTTTTCATATGTGCTGTTCAAAAACCTCTGATTGGAATTGCCCTTGCTGGAAGATACATTTTTGCAGCACACAGATCTAATTCTTTTTTTCCTTCTTTCACAACTTGTTGATTTTTTTTTTTTTTTTTTGTTGATATTTGGAGCATTTGGAAGGACAAGGTTAAACGTAAGTAAGCTAGTGGATAGATCAATTTCTAACCTAGTGCAAATTCACATATAAAATTACCTTATGTGCTTAGAATCATCATAATATTACTTCATATAAAACTTGTCTCAAAAATGCAAGAGTTAACTGTATAGTTAACTACTGTTGTCTTGTTCATCTGAAAAAAGTTTTTCCTTGCAGTACATTGCTGCGCTTGGCTGAACTTCTCTGGAATTGTAATATTCCTCTGCTGGTCTGCAGGACTTATGGACTGGTTGGTTATATGAGAGTCATCATTAAAGAGCATACAGGTTAGAAGTTTTTCTGAGATTAAGACTTTTCTAAAAGGTTTAAAGCTTCAGTTTGACTGGGGGGCATTTTGGTGATTTGGTTTTTGGTTTTGGTTTGGTTTTTTTTTCAATCTTGTGATGTATTCAATTCAATCTTCTGTAGTTTGCAGTTCTTCACTAGGAGCATTTTGAGGCTTGCAGAGAAGTTATGGACTGCAACACATAGTAAAATTGAAATTATCCGGACATTTATATTGACATACATACATCTGACATTTTTAGAAGGTGATGCACAGCATTTGATGTATAGCTCTGCCTTGAAGGCCAGACATGAACCTGAAATGCATTGTGTAATTTTTTTCACAGTTGTTGAATCTCATCCTGACAACACATTAGAAGATCTGAGACTGGACAAACCATTTCCAGAACTGAGGGAACATGTTCAGACTTATGACTTGGATCATATGGACAAAAAGGTTGGTATATGGTTTGCACTATGTGCTTTAAGACAGACTAGAGGAATTCTATGAAAATTACTCTTGGCAGATGACAGCTTTTGGTGCCAAGTCTCATCTGAGCAAAGGTGGCTGTAGAATCAGTCACAAGATACTATTTTTTGGCTTCTGCCCCAAATATAAGCAAATGGGGGTCTTGGGAAGTAGGGAGTATTCTTGTACATCCTGATCCTGATTAAGTAAAGGAATAATAATTCATGTTTTATTTTAGAATAGTTAGAGAATGTTATTTCTGAATCAAAATCTGGAACATGGCCAGTGTTTTTACAATAGTGGAAGGGATCATGAGTTTACATTTAAAACAGGGTTTTAATTTGTCCCCACTTTATATCTTCTTCTCAACTTCACAAAAATTTTTCTGCTGTTCAATTACAGGACCATAGCCACACACCATGGATTGTGATTGTAGCCAAGTATCTAACAAAATGGTTCAACGAGGTATGTTGCCAAACTGGACAACTTCTCTGTCTATTGTGATGCTTATTATATCTTTAGATGTGTTTTCTAAACTGGGTTATTATTTTGGCTATGTGTAACAGATAAGGTGGAAGCACAAAAAAATTACTAACTGAAATACAAGTGAATGTATGTGAATAATGGCAAACTCCAGTTCATCAGTCTGAACACAATGAGGCTAGTAGTGGATATTTTATGAAGTGTTTCTGTGGTTTTCAATTTAGAAAAGTGATCAGTTGCCGAAGAATTACAAAGAAAAAGAAGCCTTCAGACAATTGATTCGACAAGGTAATATGTCCTAGGAGTCAGAAATACATAATGCAATATCTGAAAAATAAAAAGTTCTTTCAGAGTTTATTTATGAAAATCTGCTGGCATATACAGTGTGATTCTTCTGCTAAATGATGGGCTTGTACAGATGGCTCTTAAGCACACATTTGTTTATAAATGCAGTTTGCTGGTGTTTATTACTGCTTGCTGTTTAAGATCAAGAGTATGTTTTGATTTGGGTAGGAGCAGAGGCCTGAAGAGAAAGTCCTGTAGAAAATGTTTATTTTTAACATGGAAAGTGAGGCAGAGGAAAGCAAATAGCTTTGTGACACTGAAATAGTTACTAACTGCAAGTGTTTGGGTGTTGGTTGACCCACTGAACTGTAGATAATCATTGCAGTTGTAGAGAGGGGAAAGGTTGTGTAGCTACCGTTTCATAGCTACTGTTCCAATCTAATACCTTTTTCAGGTGCTAAAATTAATGAGGCATTTGAAGCTATAGAAATACAAGATCTTAAATGATTGTAGAATAAAAATTAACTGATTTTTTGGTATTTCCTTGTTGAAAGCTGGCTACTGTGCAAATTGCTGAGCAGCTCTGTTATAATTACCCCGAGGTTGTCCTAGGGAACCAATCTCATCTGTAACAATTACCTTTAGTTAAATGAAGTTTGTAGTGGAGTCTGTTTCTTGCTCTGGCTGGTTGTGTGGGTTCAAAAGCATTTCACAGAAAATGCCCAACACAGTGTGACTAGGGATGGGGAGGATAGGTGAATTGCCTTTTTACCACCATCTGCTTTAATTTAGGGATTATGAAACTTCATTGTCTTTTCTTGCACAAACTGGTATGTCTGTGGTAAGTGCTATTTAACATCATAGCAAAATGGATCATATGCAGAGTGTTTATATATTTATATTTTTCAATATGTCTTGCTGATAAATCACTTCTTGCTGATGAGTTATGGCACAAATGCATCCAAAGCCAGTCTGCTCTGTTAATAAGATGTAAATGATGTGTTTCAGGGACTGTGTATTTTTGATATTTTTTTTCAATAAGGTATCTTAAAGAATGAAAATGGGACCCCAGAAGATGAGGAAAACTTTGAAGAAGCTATAAAAAATGTGAACACAGCATTAAATACCACAGAGGTAAAATAAATGTTTATATGACATAACTGAAGAAATTTCATCTGCCTCGTTTGTTTTTCTTCATATGATTTGCTTTTAGGACAGGAATTTCATTTGCGACGTTTGTATTTTGGTAAAACACGATCAATACAATTTTTAAAATTGAAATCCTTTGTATAAAAATAGATGTAGACTAGGTGGCACTGACTTGCAGACATTCTTTTTATTTCCTTGCTCATGGCAAGGAAGCTGCATTTGCTTCCTGAAGACTTGAATTCAAATATAGAATGAGTCAGCAGCCAGAGTTGGTTAGTAGTGTGTTCCTGTCTTAAACTTGATGTTTTGTTTTTTGTTTTTTGTTTTGTTTTTTTTTTTCAGTTAGAGATGAAACTAAAGTGTTTGGTACAGTTACACAGAATTAGCAGTCACTGGTGTGGACAATGTCCCACTTACATACATTGTTAGGAGAGACTCAAAGTATATGTTAAAATTGTGCTATATTGAAGCCACTTGCTATATTATTTTTCTGTATAGAAATGCTGCAAGGGATTTTTGCCTCAGCAAATCCAGTACTTTCCCCTTGAAGGAACATGTTAGGAAATTCCTTTTGTAAAGTGATTAAGTGTAAAAACATTAATTTTTTTGTTGTTGTTGTTGTTGTTTTCAAGCAGTCCTGACGTAGTAACTGACTTAGAATTGACCTCTAATTTTCATAATCTTTCATCCGTGGTAAATTGCAAAAGCTCCAAGATTTAAAAGCACATTCTGTGATTTTTATTTTTTTTTCTAGATGACATTCTGTTTTTATTTGAACTGTGCTGATCCTTGCTTGGACAGTCATGTTAAATCTCCCAAGAAAGCAGCAGGTAAAACGTAGGGCTGACATCTGAGCTGCTACAAGCTGTGTGCCTGGCTATTTATTTCAGTTTGTGCCAGACTGAACAGCAGTTAAGGAGTCAAAATGCTCTCACTTTTGTAGCCCCTCTTCACTTGACTTTTTTTTGCTGTTCTGCCTCTAGCAGGTAGGTTGGGCAGCTGGAACTGTTGGTACCTTCTGCTGATGCTGCAGACAGTTTTTTAAAACCTGTATAGAAGATGGAAATGAGGTGTTTGTAATATTCATGTTGATGAGAAACATGTGCCTTATTCTCAGGCACTGCTACTATTTGACATATGTCTGAGAAGCACTGACTATGTAAGATTCAAGAGACTTTGGTATTAAACTCTTGAGTTGGCTTGGCTATGGAGTGAGTGTTGAGATAATTCAAGAAATTTAAAGTCAAGTAAATATAAGCCTATATTGGTTGTTTTGGTTTTTTTTTTTATTTTAATATAGATTCCAAGATGTATTGAAGAGATTTTTAATGATGATTGCTGCATAAATATCACAGAGCAGGTAATGAATAATTAAAGGTAAGACTTAAATCTAGAAACAGCATCGTAAATAATATTTGTATACATGAATCTCATGCATTTGCAGTCACCTTCCTTCTGGATTTTGGCTCGAGCTGTGAAGGAATTTGTGGCAAATGAGGGACAAGGGTGCTTGCCTGTCCGAGGGACTATTCCTGACATGATAGCAGATTCCAATAAATTTATCAAATTGCAAAATGTGTAAGTATAGATATATATGTATTTTTTTAATAGTTACTAATGGTCATGACTTTGGACTTCACCACGTTCATTAATTCCTTTTTTTGTTTGTTTTTGTTTTTAAATGCTTGTGGGACTGGGATGAGGAGTATGGGAATCACAGTAGCCTGGAGCTGTCTCACTGTACAAGTGCTTTTTGCTGTTTTGAACCAAGGCCTAACCTTTCCCAGTTCCCTAAGGTTGAGTAGTTACCTGATCACTTTTCTTGTTTTTGGAACTGGTAAAGACCTTTCTGTAGACAGTAGATTGATAGCCCAGGTACTGCTGCCCAAAGTGAATTCTAATTCATGCCCTTTGAAGAGTTTGCTTGTTAGAAATGTCTGGGTTGTAAATGGACATCTAGAGGTCATCAAGTCCAAAGATAAGGACGAGTGTGAATGAACATTAACTGCAAATTTGAAACAGCAGCAGTGTGGATCAAGATGTTAGGAGGGATGTTTTTAGTGCACATATCTTCAAGATGAACTTGCTCCCTCTGTGCATGCTGCACATGATGCCAGTTTTTGGGCCAGTAAGACTTTATTTCAGTGTTACCACATTTCCCTTGTAGTTGATCTACTGCTTTCTCTCTTTTTTTTTTCATCTTCAGAATGAAGCAGTGTCTTGTAGGAGACTTTAATTTATTGTCTGTTCAGTTGTACTGTTGAATTGTTCTAATGGAGAGGTATTATTTCTAATAGATTTTGAATGTTTCTTCACAGATTCTGAAACGCAATCTGTTCTAGAAAAAAGTGACCTAAGAGTATTTAGCAATCAGAATAAAACCTGTAATTGTAGAGGCACATTCCTCAGATCTGTGACAAATTAATATTAAATTTATGGATATAAAAAAATATATATAAAATAATTGATTGCTGTTCCTTCATGGAAGTTACTCTGTATAATGACAGTAAAACCAAGAAGTTGTGGTTGTTTTGCTAAATGAAATCATAATTGCTTGAATTTGCAGAGATACCATAATTTCTATAAGCACCACTCCTGAATTTCCAGATCACTACGCAGTTGAGTTCTCAATGCTGTTATGCTGTTGTTCTGAAAGTACTTAATATTCTTCCTCTGACTCTTTCTAATAATACTCATTTTATTTTAACTGATTTCACAAGTTTAGTGAACAGCTTGGCAATGCCAAAGAGTCATACAGAGAAGGTACTAAGTGAATTTGTAGCCTTGAGTTAGCTCACTTAATTCATGTGGCTTGTACTTTGTGATGCAGACACAATACCCCTCACTGTAGAGCTGGTGGCTTTATGCTGTCAGCACTGAGACTTCTTTTATCAACAGGTACCGTGAAAAAGCCAAGAAGGATATTGCTGCTGTGGGCAGTCATGCTGCTAAACTCTTACAGTCTCTGGGCAAGGTAATTACAAATGGATGGCAATTCTGACAAGATAGAAATATTTTTACCCTAATATTTTGTACAGAAATGTCACAGGAGACAGATAAAAAGAGAAGCCTTAATTACTTCATTCTCTTCAAAAGGCTAATGTAAATTCTAATTGAATATCTGTGGTTTGTTTTATATATTACTCTTGGGTTTTTTCATATAATAGCCACACAGCAGAATATTAGTTACAATTTAAGATACCTCTTTTTTACAAGAATGACTAATTTAATAATAGATATATTGCCTCTGAAAATATTGCTGTGTGTACTAGAATGAGCATATTCTTTCTTTCAGGCACCCGAATCTATTTCAGAGAGGGAATTAAAACTGCTTTGTGAGTATGCTTGGATTCTGTTGCTGTATTTATGCAAATGATCAAATAATGAAAATCTTTTGAATGATAATGTAGTCATTAATCAGTAATAATATAGTAATTAATCAGTAACTCAATATTTGAGCTTTTCAATAAGTGCTTAGCAGTTGTATCCCTAATCTTCAGTGGAAGTAACAGATGTTCAGCATTTCTCAATACTGAGTCTATAATGGTTGGCTTTTAAAAGATAGAATATTTTTTTGCAAGTCCAAACAGGTTGCAGATGTCCTCTGCTTCCTGAGATAATTTGCTGGGAGTTCTGAGAACCTCCCAGCTCCTCATTTTGGAAGTGCTGGGCAGTAGCTGCACACTGGGGTGTTCCATAGCAGTGGTAACAGTGAAGAACCTTTTCCCACTTGTAGTTGTACCATTGTAATATTGAGAATGTTTAAGACAGTGGAATATTAAAAGAACCCATGTTCATTTGCAGTATGGAAGAGGAAAACCTAAAAGTGATGGCTGTGATTAATTAATTACTACAGAAGAGCTACAAATGCTGTGAGCCATTACATTAATATGGCAGATGCTTAGATTCTAGAAGTAAATAAGCATAAAGTATTTTGCTGAAGTATTTGTGATCACAGACCAAAGTGACGTTGGATAGATTATTATTGCAAACTACCAGAAGAAACAGAAGAGTGTTCAATGAAATTATTAGAAGTTTTTATGAGTTTTAATGATTAACACATCTGAGATGTCAATTACTGAAGCTTTCTAAGTCTGTGATGCTTTCAAGCAGGTAATAATGCTTTTCTTTCTGCTCCCTCTGCTTAGGCAGCAACTCTGCTTTTCTCCGAGTAGTAAGATGTAGATCTCTGTCTGAAGAATATGGTTTAAACACTTTCAACAAGGATGAAATCAGTAAGTACCTCATTTTTGGCACAAACTTCAATTACATTTTCAACTTGAAATGGTTTGGTGATCAAAAAGAATCCTTTATGTTCTGTTGTCTTATGTAGTTTTATAATTTGGCACCTACTAGGAGTATAATTTGTTTGTCTAGAATGTTTAATTTCATTGTGCAAGTTCAAAAGTGACCTTACAGACTGATGCATGTTTCAGTTGCGGTTTGTTTTGTTTTTTTTTTTTCTTGCAGATGTTATTTTTTTTGAAAACACATAAATAAAACACTTATCTTCAGACTTCTCTTTTCTGTACCTTGGTATTTCTGACTAAGCTGGAAAGGTTCTGCTTTCACCTGACCAAAAATAGGAGGATAATTGCCTTGGCTCCTCTCAGTTTATCGTTTTAGTATGTGAACTAGCAAAGTAGTTAATACTGCATTTTATTTTTTGGACCTGCATAAATAAAAAAATCAAAACCTAAATCTGTAAATACTTTGACAAAAGGTTTTGTTTTAATTAGGTTTATACAAGTCCTCTTGACTATTTTGGACAAAATGTGTATTTTGACAAAGTGTTACAGAACCACAGAAAGTTAGAAGTTTAAAGGGACCTCTGAAAATCATTGAATCCAACTTGCTCTGCCCCCTGCCAGAGGAAGACAAAACTGGAGCAAATCAAGCACAAATGCATCCAGATAGATCTTCAATGTCTCCAGAGAAGGAGACTCCACAGCCTCTCTCGGAAGCCTGTTCCAGTGCTCTACAACCCTTACAGTAAAGAAATTCTTCCTCATGTTGAGGTGGAACTTCATGTACTTAATCCATGAATCCATTGACCTCATCCTATTACAAAGCACAAGTGCAAAGAGGTTGTCCCTGCCTTCTTGACGCCCAGCTGTTACATATTTATAGACATTCATTAGATGCCCTCTCAGTCTTTTCCTCTCCATACTAAAAAGTCAGAAATAGTCAAAATAGTATATCTGACAGTTCATGAAGATTCATGGTTGATGATTGTTTTCATTAGTACTTTACTACAATCTTAACCTGTGGGAAGTACTTGGTTTCAGGTAATTCAAAGCCTTTATTTTTCCACTTCATTTGTACCATCTAACCTGTTATCTCTCTGTTTTTAGTTTCCCACATGGACAACCCAGACAGCGAAATAGTCCTGTACTTGATGCTACGGGCTGTAGATAGATTTTATAAGCAGCATGGTAGATATCCAGGTATGTTAATACCAGAGCTACTTAATGTCCACAGAAGAAATGTAAAGATACAATAGTTAGTGTAATACTAGTTATAAACTACAGATATAGCAAGAGTTGTCAGTTTGTTTCCATTTTAATATAACCTTAAGAATTTGAAAATCTGTGACAATGTTTTCTCTTGGAAATTTAAGGAAGTTGTTTTAATTGAATCAACTGAAATGAGTTGCATGGATTCAGCTACACAGTAATTTGTCATTAGCATGAGTAGCATCAACAAAATATTCAGTTATTAATGGTTTAGTATTTATTAATTGGCTTGGAAAATTTTGGAGAAATAAAATTCTTAGGCCGCCATTTAAACCTGTTAACTTTGAGTATGGTGTTACAGTTCTGTGATGAGACACTCTTTTCCAGGTGTCTACAACTATCAGGTAGAAGATGATATCGGAAAACTAAAATCATGCCTTACTGGTTTCTTACAAGAACATGGATTGTCTGTGGTGGTGAAAGATGACTATGTTCATGAGTTGTAAGTATTGCATCTGAAAAGTCACTTTGTTGGGAAAACTGACCTGAAAATCCTAATTGTCACTTTCCTATCCAGTTGTCGCTATGGAGCTGCAGAGCCACATGCTATTGCTGCCTTCATGGGAGGTAAGAGTGTCCCTGTGTTTCTAGGGTCCATGCAGACAAACCAACCCCAACCTGCTGTACTTCATGCTGGAGTTGGACTCTCCACTGATTTAATTACTTTGTAGAGCAAAGGATGTAATCAGACCATAGTCAAAGATAGTATTAGAACAAAATTCTCCCCCTTCAGTTCTTCAGGTGTGACCTCTTAAGGTATATACAGAAGTGGATACAGCAAGGGTTTAAAGTCAAAGAAAATAAACTGGAAAAATAATCCCATTAGATCGATTTTGATAGCCCAAAGGCGTGTTTAAAAAAAAAAAAAAAAAGGAAAAGAGTATTTGTGTTAATATTAGTATTAACATAGTAATCTCTTCCTTTAAATGAACACAATACACTTATGTTAAATATGAAATACAGATAATCTTGATTATTGCCTTAATTCAACCTGTGGGTAATATAAAAAAATAAATGTCTTCATAGATGCTCAAAATCGATGTGTCAGTTAAATTACCTTCTTCACTTGGCTTCGTGCAGTGCTGAGGATAATTATGTATTAAATATTCTGTGGATGTAGGATTTTTTTTCTGATAGTGTAATTTTGTATGTGCAGTGCTTTAGAAAAATGAGTTAACGTAACTTCTGAAGAAATTACAGAATATTTCATACTACAGTGAAATGACCCTTCAATTTATTTTACAGTTTAACAGTACTTTTTAATTGAACTCCATTCCATTTTGAATGGTTGCAACTTTGCACAAGTCCATCTACTCACACATTTTTACTCTCCATGATTATGTACACAGAAAGTACATAGAGCAGAGCGTATATTTGTAAAGCTGACTTCTAAAGTAACAGCTTTTTAAACCTCTTTTTATACTGGGAAGTACATAAAGGTGTGTTTTGTCCTCCTTGGAGTTGTATCAAGTACTTCCAAAGTATTTCAGGTGTAGCGAGTTCTAGGTAAGTCTTCTACTGATCTTTAAATATGACTTGCTAACTACCTTCTGGTTTTTGTTCTTTGCATGTTGTTTGTTTTTTTTTCTTTTACAGGAGCTGCTGCACAGGAGGTTATCAAAGTCATTACAGGGCAGTTTGTAATTTTTAATAACACCTATATTTACAGTGGAATGTCACAGACTTCAGCGACTTTCCAGCTCTAGGGTAATAATCTGGCATCCTGTAAATACTGTGTTCTGCCACTGACTGGACTGTTCTATGTTACCAGCAAATTAAAGTTCCTTTATTTGTAATTATTTGTATCTTCTCTTTTTTTTTTTTTTTTTTTTCTATGTGGTTGTCCTCATTAAAAAAAAAAAAACATACCAAAACCTGGATTTATTATTTTTTTAAATCTAGAATTTTCTGATTCCATTTGAAAGAAAATAGCAGCAGCTATTCTTTGGCATGGTAAGTTGCATTTGTGAACTGGCTTACCTGCTTTGCAGCAGAGCTGTGTGATTTTTTTTTTTTATTTTTTTTTTTCTTAATCCACCCTCAAAAAAGCTGCTTTTCAAGTGGTATGAGGGAGGTCTTGCACAAGGCTGAAAAAAGCTAATGATGGTTTGAGGATCTAAGTGTGAGAAGAGCTAGGAAAAGCTGTAATACTTCCTGAGTTCAAGGACATCATGGAAAGGGAATTGTGTCTTGAAAGCTCAGTTCTTATAGCTGTATTCGTCTAGTAAAAGATCCTTTCACCTGCACCTTTTGTGCCTGGCAGATGCCAAGTGCTGTCTATCTGTGTCTTGTGGCGGCCTTTTTGTTTCCAAAATGTGGAGCATGGAAACTGAGTGGCCTTACAAGTCAAGAGCTTTCCCCTGGCCTTGGCCTGGAGGCAGGCCTAAGTTTCGGACCACTGTGGGACAGTGGTCGGGGAAGGGTAAGAGGGGTCTCCCGGTGCCTGAGCGGAGCCGCGTCAGGCGGTGACTCCCCTCCCCGGGCCGCCCTCGCTGGCGGCGGCTGCGTGTAGCTCCAGATGGGGCCAGAACAGGGCTGAGGGGGGCCGCGCGCGCGCGGCGGGCGGGAAGGGCGCGCAGGGTGCGCGGCTGAGGGCGGCGGGACAGGGCGGGGCCTGGCGGGAGAGCGAGTGTCCGGCCGCGGGGCCCTCGGCGGCGGGGCGGGTGGACTGGGAGCGGCAGGAGAACTCGGGGTCGCCTTCGCGGCCGACCAGAACCACTCCGGCAGTGGATGGATAGGTAACCAATCCATGCTCTCACTCCCATCGTCCCAACAGCTATCCCCACTGCTTCCAACAGCTGTCAGGGGAACGCTTTTGCTGTTTCATCTTTAGACTGTGGGGCTTTTATAAATCTTTTATGAGTTATTTTCTTTTTTACATTTGGGATCATCTGGAGTACTTATTAAGACTTCTACTTCAAAGTTGAACTCTGGTACTGAGCTATAAATCATCCATGGCTTATTTGAGAGGCAGGAGGGCTGGGATGAATGCTCAAGTAGCACTGGAAGACTTCAAAGGTTTATGACACTGAACAGTGTTTCTTAGAAGTTAGTGGCTGCATCCTCAGCTGCTGGTGTGAATTTTGATTTAATAGGACACCAACAATGCAGTGTTCTAATACACAGGATTTAACTACTGGGTTTTAAAAACCAGCCCCGAGGCTGGCAGTGTCTGCCCTAGGGTGACTGCATAGTGGTGGGTCTATCAGGCCAGGCCTTGGCTAATGGGGTACATGCCCATCAGGCTCCATGTGGGCTCCCTAACCTCCTGTGTCAGTCTTGAGCGTGTTCAAGCCATGTGCTGGAATGCTGCTGAACAAACATGAATGTATCTGTACTATTTTTTTAAGGGTGTTTTTGAGGTTTGTAGGGATGTGACTGGGTTATTTTCTATAACTGGTGGGGAAGGGACAATCTGTTCTTCTATATGTAACATTTGCCAGAAGTCTTGCAGCAAATCCTGTTACTTTTCATTTTTTCCCATTTAAGCTATTTGCATTTTAATGTAGGCTGGCTTGTAAGAGTTGTTTATCTTCTGTATGTTGCAGAAGAAAATGATCCATTTAAAATCAATACATTTCTGTAGTGATTTTTAAAAAAGCCTTGTGCTCCTTATTAGTCTCTTAAATTGTGTAATTATGTATTTAAGTAAACTTTATTGAAACGAAACTAAATCTGAAGCAAGCTCATTTTTTACAGCTTTTCTTTTGTTAAGGACTACGTAGGTTTTGTTTTCTCTTAGCCTAGCAGGGTGGTATCAGTAAGGACAAAAGCATGAAGACGACTTACAAGCTTTGTGGCAGGGTTAGATTTGCAAGCAAATGAAATGCATTTATCTTCTCACCTCTGAAAGGTGAGAAAGGAAACAGTTTCACCAAAGCTACTGTAAGGATAGCTCAAATGGAGCATTTGAATTAATGGAAGCAGCAAAGGAATGGGAACAATCAGTAGCTTTAAATGTAAAGCAGGGCTGGTTGTCTTCATTAAGATGACACTGACAACTGACTTTTTTAGAGCTGTTGCTCTACTTTGTGGAGGATAATTCATTATTAAACTGGATTTATCACTGATTTAACGTTTCTGCCTGGAGCCATATAATTTTTGAGAGTGAAACAAGTTCCTGTGATGCTTCCATCAACCCTTCTTTGTGTTTGGGACTTGGGGCATGGTTAAGGGACCATGTTTCTGCTTCCAAACCTGAATTTTTGCTCAACTGCTGCTCAACTGTCAGATACTGGCACATTAAGCTTATGTAAAAATAATCTTGTGAGGCTTTCTGGTTTACATGGTTCATATAATGTGATAATTCGTTTAGTGAACTAAAATACTTACAGAAATAATGTCTCATTTGATGTTTAGTCTAGTTTTGATCATGACTGATAAAAACAGCATAGTTGCGATTTAGTGGCTCACAAAATAGCAGTAGGAGGCTAACTGTTTTATAGTGGATGTCAGATACACTTGATCCTCCATATAACATTATGACAAAGGTGGAAACTTATTTTAAGGAAAACTGGATCAGATGTATTATGAAAAACCTCCCAGGGCTACGTGTCTTTTCAACGACAGGGATGTTTTTGGTGCCTGCTTTCTGCAATATGTTAACTTCCAAAACATAATAATGTAGTAGTTATAAAAGCAATGTTGTTATTAAGTACTGCATTTCCAAAAAAATCTGTGCCATGCAAGAGCATATTAAACTTTGTCAGATGATAGTGTAAAAGCAATGCTATTCTGAACAGAAAACAGATTTATTTTTTTTTCTCTTGCCATTGTAGAACAAGAACAGGAATAGAACTAAATATGGAGGTGCAGAAAAAACAATGTGGTAAAACACCTAATATAATTTTTAATTTATTATCTGAATCAATTTTAATAAGTTTTTTTGACTGATAGGTCTGTCATGGGATGGTGAGCTGTTGGGGAAATATTATTTTCCTTGGGATAGATAGAGGACAAATCTAATCACAAAGTTTCAAAGGTTAAATAATACCATCACAGACACCCTTTTTTGCTAATATTCACCCACATTTTAATCATATTTTAAGTTCTGCAAGAAGCCTCAAACCTTAGACATGTTTATAATATGCAGTATCTGCTGTTACTCTTTAAAATAACTATCAAATAAGTATTTTTATTATACCTAGAAGAGTAAGAAACAGGTTTTCCAAGTGGTTTACCTACCTAGAGCAGTGTGTAGGTGCCCAGAAAATGCTTTGTGTTGACTTACTAAACAACCTGATGCAAGATTCTAGCTGCTGTGATGCTTAAGTCTCTGTAACTAAATATCACATAGGAAGCCTTGTCTGGTTGGATTCTTTCCTATTGCCTCTAGATTTTAAGTTGTTTTCATTCTATGTTTCCCTGGTTCTGTATTATTCACTTAAATACACTTAATGCATCTTGCAGTTGTGAATTTTATGTTTAGTAATTCACATCACATTTACTTAGTTATTATTACTAGTAATTAGAGGCCAGAAATATTAAAAGGGGGCTGTTACTTTAGCAAAATAAATAATGATCAAACAACAAACTATGAAGAGGAATACTTTTAGGTTAAGTCTGTTTGTTCAAAACCAGGCTGGATGCAGCTTTGAGCAGTGTGGTCTAGTGGGAGCTGTCCTTGCCTGTGGCAGGGGGTTTGGATCTAGGTGATCTTTAAGGTCCCTTCCACCCCGAACCGTTCTGTGATTGAATGATTATTTATAGCTAGACGGAAGTGGCCATGTTTGCTCACTGTTTTTTATTCTTGAAGATACATCTGCACATTACATTTTTAGAACAGGTTTGTTGTAATGCTAAGTAGATTATTTATATTAATACAAAGATAACAATTTACATGAAGTTTTCTTGTGTTCATTCTTAGATATGAAAACAGATCTGAACTTACTTCTCGAGTGTTTGAAATATCAGATGGACTGCCCTGTATCTCAGAAACAGGCTTTGATCACCATTTATTCAATTTGTCAGCAAAACAGTAAGAAGCATTTTTCCTTAGAAACAATGAAGTTTTATGTCATGATGTATGTTAAGAGGCTGGTTGTCACATAAAAAAACCCCAACAAACCAACAAAAAAAAACCCCAAACAAACCAACCAACCAACCAAAAAAAACCAACAATCAAACCCCAACCAACCCTAGAGGATATAAGGGTTGAAAATTACCTTAGGGACATAGGGCTTGAGAAGTTAGAAATTTTTGGAAAATTTTAATTTTATGGACAAGCAGAAGTGTAACTTTTTTTTTTTTTCTGTTACAGGTGAAGCAAGTGAATATTTTCGAGAAATTGGTGGCTTGATGTTTATAAATGATCTTGCAAAGTCAAGTGTTCATTGCATAGTAAAGGAAGCAGCTTTATTTACATTAGGAAATATAATAGAGAGTAATGGTAATAAGTAATATTATTTGTATCTCCTAGTGAGTTATGATCCCATATTATTACTTCTGCTTGTGCTTTGTTTAAATTTTTTTTTTTTCTTTTTCTTTCTTTTTTCTTTTTTTTTTTTTTTTTTTCAATTATCAGCTTGACTGAGGGGCAGTAAAGGTGCCACTGGTTCCCTGTCCATCCCCAGATCTGGAGCAAGACCTTGCAGCTCTGAGTAAATAGCAGGTCTTTGTGGCACTGGACAGCTCTACTTGTCTTCCTCAGCAGCAGGTCTTCAATGACAGGCTGCTCCTATGTCTGCCTGGGTCCTGTCTGCTTTAGAAGTCACTACAGGGGGAAGCTCTTGATAGTCCCTTGATAGTTCTGTCTTGTCTCCCCCCACCATATTGGATGCAACTGAGACTGTAGTTACTGTATGACAATAATAATTTAGGATTATGAATGCTTTGCTTTAGAACGTAATGAATTTTATTTTCTGGTTTCAGTTTATTGTCAACAAACTCTCTGTACAACTACATTGTTTGAAGACCTTATTTTATTTTTAATGAATAAGGATTCTGGTGTCAACTTGAAAAGGATGTCTGTTTACGTCATCTTAGTACTGGTTTCAAATAATAGTAAGTTGGTTGGGTTTTTTCTGTTATAAAACTATTTTTTTTGTCTTTCACAATCTGCAGTACAGAGATTTGAAACATTCAATAAGTAATGTTTTGGTGAAGTTAGTTCATAAAGATGAATAGTTACATACTTCAGGTTCAGTTACATATATATAGTTCATAGCTCACTGTGATCTCAAATAGCAGAAAGTAAAATGACACTTTTTTTAGAAGTAATACAAACAAGTAATTTCTGACCATGTATAAAACAATAGACATAGAAAGAAGCTGATCATTTTTTCCAAGGTATTAGTGTATTGTTTTGAGGTGTTTTTTGGGGGGGTGGATGTTTGTTTAGGAAATAGAATTATATATGTAAATTAAACTCATAATTCAGCTGTTGTCTCAGGTTGCATGTATATTTGGAATCTTGTTCTTTTTAGAAAGTGGGCAAGCCTATGTCAGAGATACAGGCTGCATTGGTCTTCTGCTGAAGTTATTCAGGTAACAGCTGCAGTTCAAACCTCAGTAGCTTTCTAATTTTTGGGACTTATGTTTACTTGATTACTTGAGATGTCTTCTGATGGTTCCTAACAGAACAGCTCTTTCCACATCTAAGATGAACCTGTCAGATGAAAATACTGAGGAGTATTACCAGCTGTGGTCTTCAGTCTGCAGCACTCTCTGTGCCTGTGTTAACAATCCCCAGAACGGTAGGTGGTGCTGTGACGGGTGACGGAAAAAGTTTGAAGTGTTTCTCCGAAGTGACTACAGTTTGTCTTCAGTTTTACTGGTCAACTGACATCTCATTACATTTTGATTTGGTGTTATGTTACTTTTCCAGAAGACAATCAAAACATTTGCTGTTCAGTTTTTCCATATGCCAAAGAGTGGCTTGAGAGCTGCACAGAGCCTGGTATAGTTCGTCCCATTTGTTCATTTGTTGGTCTCGCAGTTGCCAATAACTGTAAGTTCAGCTCAAGTTTTTCTTTTACAAATGTAAGTTTAATTCGGTTCTTAAATATTTGATTTTGTTTTGTCAGTCTTTACAAATTCATTTGCTGTTTTTCAAACTTATGCTCTGAAAACTATATTCTACAATATTCACTTAGACTGCATTGTACTTGAGTGTGCAAACAGTCACAAACAGGGTACACTCAGTGAGGTCAGTAAAAATTATTTGGGAAATATTTTGTCTAGAAGTATTTGACCAATGTAAGCCATTAATACATCTCTGAAACAGTGACTTAAGTACAACTCGGGCATAATGTTTGCCATTTCTCTGCATATATTAGGGCCATGTGTTTCCTGTAACTGCTTTATAACACATCTACTACATTTCTTGAGAGTAATATATATCCAACTTCAGTTCTGTTGTATGGGTGGAAATACAATAATAAATATTTGCACAGAAAAATTGTCACGATTAGGAAATGCTAAAACTATTTGCAACTTGTATTATTAATTTTTTTTTTTTTTCACTAAGCATATGTGCAGAAGTACTTTGTTTCTGTTGGAGGATTGGATACCTTAGCTAAAGTTCTTTTCAAGCTGATGCATGATTCCTGTATGAGTCACTCAAGCACAAAACTTGCAGTAGTAGTAACAAAGACTCTGGATGCCTGCATTGCTAATGACTGTGAGTGAAAAGGCTGCTGCCATTTTCTGTGTATGGTATTTTTAAAATCTAATTTTTCAAGTGTGGTGTTGGTGGAAAAATGATACAAATGGATGCTAAAAGACAAGTAGCTTATGTGCATGCCAGTTTATATTGCAGGTTTTTAAAAAATCTGGGATGGGTTACTTTCCCGTTGTTTCCAAGATCAACAGTTAAATTTTAAACACTACAGAAAAAAGAAAAATAAGATGCTAGAGCTATTTATGTATAAAACTGGATGTGTCAGTCAGTTTGGATCTTGGTGTTAGAGCTGTGTTTCTGTAGGCCTATACCTAAGCTAACAGGCTTTGTAAGCTTAAAAATGTGGAGAAACTTATCAGAGGTCTTGAATTGCCAAGACATTGTTGAACATATCTTCTACCACATCTCTGTACAGCACAATCTGGGAGAAAGGGCAGTGCTGGACAATAGGAGTAGCATAGGCAGAAATATTGCACTGGGAGGGATGTGGTAATTTGAAGTGTTAAAATGAAAGTGAGAGGAGGAGGACTGTGCAGGCCCAAGGTTTTTTACAGGTCTGTAGAATTCCCTTGAACAACAGCATTTTATACATGGGTTATATCTATATACTATGTATCTAGTTTGTTTGTTTGTTTGTTTTCAAATTATTTTTAACACCATAGCTGCCATGAGTGTTGTCTTGACTAAGTACCACACTGTGTCAGAGCTACTGAAGCTGCTGTCCAATGACATTCTGGATACTGGAGACAAAACTAGTATTATTCTAGCAATTGGACACTGTACTGAAGTTTGTGGTAAGATTTTTTTTTTTTTCTCTGTCAGTTTCTACTAAATTCTCGTACTTACTCATACTTCAGTAGCTACTTCAATGGTGTCATTTCATCAAGACTGGAACAAAAAGGGAAGTTCTGCTAAATTATGTAATATTAACATTTGGATTTTTTTTTTTTTTTTGCTATAATGTTCTATCTTTACATTTTAAAACCTGTTAACATGTAATATCTGTAAGAGCTTAGAAAAAGGAGCCTATTATGGAAGAATTCAGAGCTAGGCTTAGGTAAAATTCATCCAGACTTGAAAACTACTACAATACATAACATATCAAATAAATCTTTGAGTTTTATTATAAGGCCCCAGCTTCTGACCTCTAATTACATAGCTATTCTTTTTTAAAGCTGTATAACACTATTGGCTTTGACGTAAAATAAGCAGTAGGTAACCCTGAAATATTTTTGCCAGGCATTTCAGGGCTTTCCCAAGCATATCTGGTGAAAATAAACCATTCAAGTTGGTTCTTTGTGGTAGTATAGGCAAACAAAACGGTAAGTTGTGCCATACTGATTGGTGTTTATTTATGCTACAGTTTTTTCTCATATATGTTCAGAAACACAGGAAAAAGGGATTGCCTTCAGAAGTCCTGATTGATTATCATAATCTAAATGTCAGTAATTAGATCAGTAGGTCATAAATCGGATATTTTAAGACACTCTTTCATGAAGAATTAATTGAAACAAAGCTTAATAGCAAATGTCTTTCAAATGGAAATATGATTAAATGAACAAGTAAGTTTCTCTTCAAATGTCAACACTGACAAAATACTCATGCTTCATCTTTTTCTGAGTCTTGGGTTTTATCAAGCTTAGACAACAAAGACCTCTCTTTAGAAAGTTGTCAGTTTTATGAATACATACTGTGAATGAGATCACAATAAAAAACAATTAGCTAATTACATAGTTAACAAGGAGGAACAGATTAGCTAGACTTGGATTAAACTGATAATTTCAGTAGCATTTTGATAATTATAAACTAAAAGATTTTGATATTTCTGTGTCTCGAGGATTGCATAAACTTAGTATGTACACTTTAGTGAGTATATACCATAGGAAAAGAAATTCAGAAGCCATAATCGAAATATTTTAAGCTACAATTAAATTACTTTGGAGCTCCATCATATAATTTCTCAGTCCTCCTTCATTTTTCTTACAAGAACGTTGAGCTGTGGTTAAATGATCCTGTGTAATGTAGAGCACTTCTGCTGCAATTCAGGTAGTATGGATCCATCATGAAAATCTGTTTTTCAGAATATCCCTGAAAGTTACTAGTATTAGTTTCTAAAATTGCTGTGACATTATGTATGAGGATGAAAAAAAATATTTTGCTTTACAATGTTCTATTATAGAAGAAAACCAGTACGAACTGCTCCAGAACAACGGTCTTCCACTTATGATTCAACTATTAACTGAGTCTCAGGATGAGGAACTAAACAAAGCTGCTACTTTTGTGCTGCAAAACTGCAAAAAAATGAGTAAGCTTACTGCTATTGATTTAAAAATTACAGAGATTATTTCCATCTTTGAGTTCTGTTGGTTGCATAAATATTTCTAACTGTAGCAGCTTTTAATTCTGTGTACTCCAAGAGATGTTAGTTTTCCACAGAAAAGTTGCATGTTTGTCACCATGGATTGATTATGGCATTTAGGCAGAAAAAAGGTAACAGTTGTGTTGCAATAATGCATTTGTGAAATCAGTATAGGACAGTTCTTAAACTTTCCTACCTATATATTATGTCCAGACTACTGACACTGTCCCTCAACATACAATTGTTATTCTATTCCTGGGTATATAACATTGTGTATAGAAACTAAACCAGTAATCAAGCCAGAAATCAGCAGACCATAATTATTTTGTGCTAATAAAATGTCTTGATCTTTTTTTGATTTTCTTTTTTTAAAGTAGAGTGTATTTTGGAATTTCCTGTTCAAGTCGGTTTTCTTTTTTTTTGTTGGTTTTTTTTAATCTCTATATTATTATCAATGAAACAGAAAGACTGTTTAATCTTTAAAGCATGGAAGGTATTATGGAACTGATAATTAGTAAAAATCATGCATGTATGTTTTTGTACTGAAAATATAACAGAGTTTTGTTTAAGACTGAGAGAGTTTGGTGATTTTCTGTGTCTGTTACTGTGGAGTATTTAAAACAAAAACAAAAACAAAAAAAAGAAAAAAAGAAAAAAAGAAAAAAAGAAAAGTGGAGACCTGTACTGGGAAATGACCTATAGAGTTAGGATTAACTCCATGATAATTTTTACAGCACAGCATCATTGTGTAAACAGTTTGTAGTAAATATAATTGCAAGCTCACCTTTTATAACTGCAGATTATATTTGAAGTGTTGATGCTTGTGTAAATTTAAATTGAAGCTATACAAAAATTATTATCCGGACTTTATATTTTGCATTAAATTATTGGGGCTGTCCCTCAACATACTAAACTATAATAAATATTTTAAAATGTGTTAATTGATAAATTTTGGAATATTAATGTTGTTTTATATTTTATAAAGCTGAACAATTGTCCCTGAAAATAACTGATAATTCATTAAGTATGAACGATGCAGAAGAGTTGGATGTGCAAATCAGAAAAAGAAGTCTACAGGACTACTGGAAGAAAGCAAAAGAAATTTTTCACAAAATAAGCTTGATTGAAAAAGAACATGATGAGGTTGGCCTATTTACCAAATGAGGATAAAACTAAGTAAATCTTTCCTGAGTTTAGGGAGAAATAGAAAGTAAACACTTCATACAATTGTAGTGTGACTGAGACAAGTGAGGAAAGCACTGGATGTGTGTGAAACTGCAACCTGCAACTTTCATCATTTCAGCGTGTCATACAAAATTAGAAGTATGCAGGGCAATCAGAGAATGCAGGCATCTTTATTTTTATGGAGCATTTTAGTTCATTATAAGACTGTATTTCCTCTGAAATGGAGATCATTTAGACTGGGGAAACAAGAATTTCATTTATTTTTTCAGTCTAGTCACTTGAACCTATAATTTTAGCATTTGCATGCATGAAATGCCCATGATGGTACAGCTATGACAGGATAGGTGTTGATGGAAAATATGAACAAAAACTGTAATAAAGTTGTTTCATATTTTCCTTTTAACTACTTGGTATCGCTGTGTTTGGAATATCAATTTTTTGGAGTTATTTAGCCAGATCTTAATTAAATATGTTCATTTCTAGAAGTGCCTCATATCAGTAGTGAATCCATTGCTTCAGCTAGGGATTATCATTTAACTCTCCCTTGAACACCTTCATTAGCACTGCTGATTTAACTCAGTCAGAGATTTTTGAAGTTTCTATGGAATTTGCTTTACTTTGAGTTAGCCTGGTCTATCCTAGTTAATCTTGTTGTTAGATTTATAGAGCTTGTATCATCAGTAACTAGTATTTTTCAATACAGGAAGGAGTGCAAGGAAGACTATTTGTAGGCAGATCTTCAGAAGCCAATATTGAACCATCAAAATACCATGAAGTGAATCTTGCTGATCTAAAACCTTATATGGAAACCACACAAAAAGAAGCACATTGTCCACAGTTGATCTCTAAGTCGGATGATCAGGTTCTTGCTCTATCTGTAAATTCTTCTCAAATGACAAGTGAAATGTTGAACACTAGGAAAGCAGGAAATGCCTCTACTGGACACAGCAAACAGAGTAATAATCCATGTTCAGTTAATGAACTCAAAACAGACACTCTACTTCAGAGTCACAATATAAATGAAAAAACTGCTTGTGTAAAAACCCAGTCTGTTCTTCAAGTAAGGTAAGTGGTTTAGACCAAAGCAGAAATAGTCATTGCTTTACTTGAGTAATTTCCAAATGGGATGTCAGCTTTTAAAATTATCTTTCACTGATACGTCTTTTTCTCCTGGTGAAAGGCCATAGCCTTTTGGTGGCTTAGCACAGAATATTCTGTGGAAGTGCTTTTGACATACAGATCAAAGATTGTAGTAATAAAAGTGTCTGGTTTTGTTTGGTTGGTTGTTTTTTTTTTTTTCTCTGAATGGTAGAGTTCTAAGAAATTGCATGGAGAGCTTGTTAGAGGCTGTGTTCTACTGCCTTCTACATAGGCTTGAAAAATTATCCATAGTTTTGGCCTTGAAATTCTCACTGAGTCATTAGATCAAGTTTTGATCCATTGTTTCAGATGAAACCACAAAGATTTCTGTATTGCACGCTTACTATGAAAACAACAGTTAGAGAACTGCTCTGTTAAAAAAAAAAAAAAAACAAAAAAACCAAAACAAACAAAAAAAACCCCCCAAAAAACAAAACCAAATCAAAATTGCTTGCATGCATTATATCTTACCTTTGCAACTACCACAGAAATTATCAAGAGCCAGGGGCATTTTCTCTGGTACATTCAGATAAATCTTGTTTTGCTACTGACTAGCATAATTTTACACAGCTTCTTTGTTCTCATCTCTGAAGCACAAAGCTATTAAGAAATTAATTATTAAAAAAAAAACCACAACAAAAAAACAAAAGCCAACAAAAAACCCTCTCCCCTGGAATATGTATCTGTGTGAAACAGGAGTCACTCAAGCATAGCCATGGATTAGGCTCCTTCTTCTGGAGGCATTTGCAGGTAGTGACAGAAAAATGCATGATCACCTTAACAGAGGACCATCTTGGTTGCATTAAAAGGTGATCAGTGTAAGGAAAGAAGACAATCTGTTACCTTTTAGAGCAACTGCTACACAATCTGGTGAGGAATACAGTATTTGGAAGAGTTTGTGAAAGTTGTCCATACCCTGGGCAATCATCATGTGAGTCAGACTCGCACACGAGCTGTGTTCCAGGCGCTGGAGCCGAGGTGCTGAACAGCTCTGTGGGGAGGGCTGCCCAGACTGTTCCCTCGATGGCTTCTGGCTGAATGTAAGCCCAGTAACTTGGGATAATTGGAATCAGTTATTATAGAGTTTTATACATTTAATGTGGGGCTTTGCCTTTAGAAAGCGTGTGTTAATTTACAGGCAAATACATGTTGTGAACTTGATATATACTTTTTTTTTCTCTCTAATTTATTCATGCTTTGATCTTCCCAGTAGACACTTTAAACAACCAGCAGAGATTGTTAAAAATACAAAACAGATGTGCACATCAGGTACAAATAACTAAATACATTCCTTTCTTATATAATTTTGTTCTTAATTATATTTAAATTAGTTTTGTGTACTTCAATCAGTTTTTATTAGTTGTATTATTAGATGACAGAGTACATTATGATTAATATCTTTTAACTGTCTGCATAGTTTTTATAGAGAATATTAAATGTTTATTCTAATACATATTTTACCTTTATTTTTAAAATTTATTTTAAATATTAAAAATAATACCTCAATTTTTTAGTCTGAATGCAGTCTGTACTGAACTACGATTAATAGAACATGCATAAGGATGCTGGTTTTGTTTGTGCCTCTACATTTTTGGATGGGACCTACCTGTGAGAGTCACTTTTGCCAGAAGCTACTCCCTTCTTAAACATGAATTTAGGATAATTGCTTTTCATATTTGCATTGTTCTTCTTAGTCTGATACATTTATTCAGAATGGGGATCTGTTTAATCAAATCTCTATTCAGAATTTAGTTTCCTGTGCGTTTATAACAGTTGTAATGACTCGTTAGATTGGTATTTGCCAGACTGGTATCTTTAGAGGTGATCAAGCTGTTCTCCAGGTTATACCTATTTAAATTGAGACTGTGATACCACTACATCACAGTTTTCAGCCTCTGCTTTCAAAGATAAATCAAGTTTATAGGGCTTAGTTACAGAGCACTGTAAGTTCACAGGACTAATTTTCTGTGTTAGAGTTGAAGTAATATGGTTTGTGAGAGTGATGAAAAATCTATTCTGGATTTACAAAAACATAAATTCCATCCATTTAACTTCAGGATTTCATTCGGATTTCTGCCATTAGGTAAATGAAACTTTAATAATCTGCAAGTAGAAAGTACAGTTGAATATAGGTACACTGATGCGTGACTACCACAGCAAAAGGTAGGTTGCATTTTCTTAATACATTTTTTTTTCTTTCCTAATTTAGATGGACATTCATTCTACTCAGAGATAACCAAGGAAGGAAAAAGTACTTCAGCTACACCTACATCCCATAAAATGGCAGATTTAAGGTGTTTAGGTAAATATTATGTCTTTCTTTCCTGAGTCCTTAACAGAAGCCTTAAAGAATCAGTAATGCAGTAAGTGAACTGACATTACAGAAATTTTAATTCTGTTGGATCACATATTTGTAATTCTTAGCTGCTTCCTTTCCCTTTTCTGCCCCTAAAATAAAGCACAAATATTGAAATAAATCTTACATATTCCAATTTCAATCCTTGTATCATTACTGAATGTGCATTTACTAACAGAATATCCAACAGTTTAAAAGATGACACACCACTTAAAAGAATACTTCAGAGCAGGTGCTTCCCTGCTTTCTGTGATTATAAAGAGGGAGGAAAAACATGTAGCCAAGTTCAGTTCTTTCATATTCCCTTCTAAGCCTTAGAACTATTCTGTATCCCTTCTGTTTTATCTGCCTTGCTGCAGTTAAGTGTAGGCAGTTTTATAGTAATCCATGATTGCAGCCTTTGGTTACCTCATCTTCTACTTCCTGAACATGGTCTATCTGTTTTTTAAGAATGCTTCTGCTACTGAGGATTTTTAAGTGGATTTTGTACTAAAACCTGTGTCTCTAAAACAAAAACAAGCCAAGAATCCACCAAAAGCTGAAACAAAAATCATAACCCACCTTTAAAAAACATAATTTAAGCATATGAATCCAAGTTGTCAAACTAAATTCATCCTGAGCTTTAGCATTGCTTTATCTTAGGCTAGAGTATTGCAGATGTGTACCAGTGCCCTTCTTAAAATTTCTCCCACTGCAGAAGTTCTTCAGCTGATGTAACTAACTGTAAGAATAACTAAACCATAAATGATACCAGGAATGTCCTCAAAAAAACAACAGAAAGGCTTCCTGTAAGGGAATTAAAACCAAAGCTAGACTTACAATTTATTCAGGTTAATACAGATAACTCTTAGAAAACAGAGTTTGAAGGTATTAGCAAGAACGTCTATATTTTGACTCTGAGCAAAGGGAATTGAGGCCCTTTTCTTCCCATCCCACTGGTGCTTTTACATCTGTAAAGGATCTGTGTCTCATTATTTCTGGAGTATGAGTGCAGTATAACTTGGTCCTATTGATCATGTTGAAAATACTCTTTTTTTCTTTTGGTTGGTTGGTTTTTTGTTTGGGTGGGTTTTTTTGGTGGGTTTTGTTTTTGTGTAGTTTTGTTTGTTTTGTTTGGGGTTTGTTTTGTTTTTTCCCCAAGAGCAGGTGAATATAAAATGAAGTATTTTCAAGAAGGTGCATGAAGGGGCACCCTCTTTTGAGATGTGTTTATGGAAAACTGCAGGTGAAATTGCAGATCATCGTGAGGGAAATAAAACACGGGATTTTGTGATCGCTTGCACACTGTTTGTGGTTACTCTTCCTACAGTATACTGTTTTCTTTTCCAGGTTGTACATCAGGAGGATGGTCCTTCAATAGTAAAACCTTTATCAAGCTGTTGCAGAGTTGTCGGTACCAGTGTGACCGTCACAAAGTCATTCTGGAAGCTGAAGAAAGATATAAAAAGAAACTTCTCAAGATGGCTGTTTGTAACAGCAGCAGTTATGCAACTCATGAACGTAATTACCTTTTTTTAATAGTTGTAACTATTGTTTTACATAATATTTAAGTTCTGAACTTTTTTTGGTCTAATTCTGAGTGTCCTCTTGTAAGCTTACTCATTTAATTTGATTTACCAACAATTTATAGAAAGTGAGATCAGAATTAGTGTCCTCTGTTTAGAGGATCTTTTGTATTTCTTGGCAGTAGTGATATATCCTCATTGCAGGCTTTGAGACTGTCCTGTTTACTAGTCAAGTACTAGTAGAAGGGAATAATAGTGAAAAAAGGAGTGGATGTATGACATAAAAAGTCATTTCATTCTATTACATGCTTATGGATATAAAAAACTTATATAATTCTTAATAAAATAAAGTGCATATCATTTTTTGTTTTCTGGTTGAAAGGAGGCATTTTGAAAGTTGAAATTATTACTAACTGTCGTTTATACTACTGTCCATATTTTCCAGAAATACTGCCGACTCCAGTGAAGAAAGACAGCCTGCACACAGGAATACCAACTTTTAGGAGCAAAAATGAGAGTTTCCAAAGTAAGGGCTTGGTTTGAAAATGAATGCAAAAAATCCTTACTAAGAAATTATTTTGCATGACTTCACTCTGGGACACTGTGGATGGGGAGTTATGTTTTGTTTTCCTGTGGAGTATGTGCAAATTCTGCATATTGATAGGCCAAAAAGAGCATGTTCTACAATCATGAAATCGCTATGCACAAGTGTTCACAATGAAGTGACCTAGCACTTTTTACACCTGCTGCTTGGATTCCTCTCAGGGTTACTTCCTTGCCATTGGCTATTGTTCTGTTTTGTAGCATTGGAGAGGCATAGTCAGGATTAGAACACAGTATGGTTGCCTGTTCCTGGATTCAACATCATTATTACACAGTTACACATTATCCTATTATATCTCTTTCTGTTCCTGCTTTGAACTCTGCTAAGGGCTTTGGTATCTTTGCCGAATAGCTATTGCTAAAAGGGTAAAGCTTAGTATTTACAACAAGCCTCAAGTAGGTAACTGAAAACAACCAGACAATATCAGAAAATGAAGTAAAGGAGATTTATTTATCTGTCCTGTATTATGACATGTTACATAAGATGTTATTAGTGAAGCAGAGATGGAAAAGTTAGTGTAAGTGCCATCAGTTTCTGCTCTGCAGTTTAGGAATCCCATGTTTATGGAACCATCCCTTTCCCATAAAAACTGGTGTTCTTTATCATACACAACTGTCCATTCATAAATAGTAAGGTGCCCCTCTTTTGTAGTGTTACAGAACAAAGTACTGTAATAAAGTTAATGGTTATATTTTGCTCTGTATTCTGCAGATATATATTTGTACATAATTTACAAGGAACTTTCTTCAGAATGTGGTGGTTTTGATTATATCCTGCAGAGCTTCATCTGCAATCATACAGTAGTACTACATTCATCAGTTAACAGCCAATACTGTTTTTATGACTGATGACCAGAAGTTTTAAAATAGACTGAAGCAACTCTAAGTCAGTTAAATGCTAAAACATTAGTATTACTTTAAAAAACATTATCTTTTGGAAAAGTTAACAGATATTTTTAGCCTCCTCTTTACAAAAAGACTTGTTTACATTGCTATTTTATTTAATTAATTTGTGGTAAAAGCTAGTAGATTGATTTTATTTATTATTATTATTATTTTAAAAAAACCCACAACCAACCTAACAACTTTTTACCCCCACCCCCTTTATAGAAATTAATTAATTTTGCTATGATAGCCATGAAGGTCTTAAAAAAAAAAAAACAACCAAAAAAAACCCCAAAACCAAAACAACATCTTTATTTCATGCAGAGATCCAAGTATATTAATATATTACCTTCAGTAAGCAAACATTTTCTGGAGTAAAGTGAATTTTCCAGTATTTCTTCCAAGACCAGATAGTAGTATGAGTCAGAGGTGGTTCTCCCTTAAATTTTAATTCTTAAATCATTACCTGTGTCTTGTGTCATGGTTGGGTTGGCTTTTTTTCTCCTTAAACATGCATAACGCTTTATTGTTTAATTTTTTTTTTTAGATATTCTTTTGACTCCAATTAGAAAAAACAAATCTAATGTATCTAATGTATCTAATGGAGATGAACATGGTAAAAACACAGGGTTGACTGACAACTATAACTTGATACCTACTTATGAAAAGCGTGAGTATTACCAGCAAAATAATTCTATAAGGAGTCTAACTTAAAGATCAGGTTTTGCATTTAAGTAAGGGCATTAAGAAAAGCACCTGTGCTTGCTATTGGAGAGAAGTGGGCAAGAATTTAAATGGATGTGTTCTTGTGCCTTTGATCATAGCATTATTGATGTTTAATTCCTATTATTTGCTGGTTGTTTCCAGTGCATAAATAATCCTAATGTGTTAATGTTGACAATGAGAAAAGATCTAACGAAAATGAAATATTTCTAATAAAATGACATTCACACATTCCAGTTGATTAGAAGAAACATTCATTTACAACACTATATTCAGTTTTACAGTAGATTTTGGTTAGTTCAAAGTAACTAAGTGGTGGCCTTGTTCACAATTTCACAGCTTTCAAAAGGACTC
>JAOEGS010014570.1:28926-70715 GCA_025447755.1 Corythornis vintsioides
TTTACAGTAGATTTTGGTTAGTTCAAAGTAACTAAGTGGTGGCCTTGTTCACAATTTCACAGCTTTCAAAAGGACTCAAGATGCTAACTTAAAGAGACAAAAAGTCAAAGGAGTGTGCAACCAACAATGTCAGTGCTTAAAAGAAAATTGCATGTATTCAGTTGACAGAAATGAGGTTAGTTATGTAAAGCCTAATCATACACTCACATATTTATAAATGTCAAATAAAATCACTATGAATTGCATAATTTTTAAGTCACCTTGAACAGGAGTCCAGTAGCTAAGTGAACCTCATGAATAAGATATTCCTGTGTTGATTCTACTCCAGTCATACTGATTTATCCCTGCAATGAATTAAGCATTTTTCATCTGGCAGTCCTTTCTTAGTAACAGATATGAATGTATGATTTCTGCAATAACGAGAATTTGTGTAGTATAGAAATAACAGAAACCTAAAGGAATTAACATAGACAGAAATTAAGGTAAAGGTCTTGGAAAAATGCTGTATTTCAGTAACGTTGACAGAGAAGACACCTTAAAGAACCATTGTTACCTTGACAAAGTTATCATTTCTTCAGGACTACTTAAGATCATATTGTCAGTAATAATGTGTTACTTCCAAATGCAAAGTAGGATATTGATTTACATAATTTTTAATTATACCAAAATAAATATTTTCAGAACAATGAAACATGTTTCCTTAACATGAACACAAGAACTTTCAACAAAGGAAGAAGAACCCGAAAAGATTTCACAACTGAAGAAATTAACTATCTTTTGAGTGGAGTGGAAAAAATGGGTAATCATTGGAACTTAATTTTGTGGTCTTATCCGTTTCAGAAAGGACGGACAAGTGTTGATCTTTCCAAGAAATACTACAGGTTACAGTTGCAAGTAATCATCATTTAATTTTCTACTTCTCATACGTGCTGTCAGCTCAGTTTTCAGTTGATGCTGCCAAACTGACTTGTAAAAAAAGACAGACTGTCAAAATTTACACCCCATGGGACTGCGCTTTGGCCTCACCCGCTGCGCGTTAGAGTGGTCTCTGATCTAATCCAGCCGGGGCTTGGGCTTGGAGGGGGAGCTAAACTGGGAAAATATTAGAGAAACTTGGAACCTTTCAGAGCCACCTGACAGGATACAAAGAGGATAAATTCAGTTAGGGACTCGGTATTAATCCCTGTGTTTATTAGCCAGGTGCTATTTTCCCTGCTGATGGTTTGTGGAACTCTCTCTGGTAGTCTCCGTCGTTTCATGGGTATGCTCCTTGATCGGCAGCGCTGTCTATGGGAGGAGATGGTGTTTCTGCTGGGGGGTATGTGTGGGAGTGAAATGTTTTCTAAAGCTGTGCCATGTTTGGTCTCAACATTTGTCTTGATATTTTCTTTTATCTTCGTTTTATAGAGGCAAGAAAAAAACAAACTTCATCAATAACACCTTGCAAGAGTATTTTGGATTTTGTTGCAGAATGTTGAACAACAGGTCTGTTATCAGTGAGCTATTGTCACAACAACGCGAGCCCTTGCAGAACTTAGACTGGCTTGGACAAGTGTCTCTAGTAATAACATTTGCTGACAGAGTTGTTGTGCTTTGTAATTTAAGTTACATATAATTTGATAAGGTGTTGTGAGGTTTGGGGTTTATTTATTTTTGAGAATGCTAAGATAGCAGACTCATCAGTAAAATGTATGGTTTTTTTTAACTTTAACCTTCCTGAACATTTGATCTTATGTAATATTTGATTTGGCTTTTTGTTTGAATGTTTTTTATGGTTTGCTTTATAACACTTGTAACTAAAGGCTATATTGCTAAAATTAATATTTTGTCAGAAACTGGTGTTTATGTTGTTGTATCTGAACTTGTTTCCTCTTAGTCAGATGTTTAAAGCAAGTAAAATATTTTGTTATGCATTTAAAGTGCTGCATATGCAAAAAAAAAAGTAACTCTGCCAGATAATAGCATGTGTATGGATAAACACTGCTGCACATAGTGGGCAAATCTCACACTGGTGTGCAGGAAGTAAATTGAAATGGAAAGGTTGTGGAAAATTCAGAATTTCAGAGTAGAAGACTGACTTACTACATGTGTAGTTCTTGGTTGATGGTAATGAAAGGGATAAGATTCCTGGGCCTTCATAAAATATTTCAGTGTTGAACTAAGTAAAATATAGGTACTGATAAAAATTGGCTTCTGTTTACAGTTGGACATTTTTTGTGTACTTTTTTTTTAATAGAAACTTGTAGTAAAGCCTGAGTAACTTTCAGTGACAGACTTAGTACTTCATAGGTGGTTTTTTTAAATTTATTTTGTTTTTAATCTATTCTGATAAAGGAATGACTAACTGACAGTTAAGAGAACTACACTTTTTCTTAATAAATGATTAACACTTAGGTTTTTTTTGTACAATGTACCTTAAATGCTTAGAAAAAAAGGTAACCAAAAATTGAAAGGCTTGGGCTGTAAAGATGATGCCAATGATCTAATAAATATGTCTTTAATATTTTCAGTGGTTGCACTTTGTATTTTATATTACAGAAGATGTCTTTGAGTGGAGCCATTCAAAGCAGGGCCATTAAACCTTGGCATGTACCTCTGCAGAGCAGGAGCCTGAAGGACAGCTGGGGAGCCTCCTGCCCTGGCACCTGCTTTCCAGAACTGAGCAGGACAAGGTGCTCGGTCTCATTCAGTGACCCATAGATGTTCTGGCCTGAACATATTTCAAGTGGAGAAACTATGTGAAGTGTAAATCTTTACTTGACACAAAGTCGGAATATGATCTTACTGAGAGTTTGCCTATCTTAGGTGTCATGTAGGTTGGAGAAGACTTCTTGGAGTCCAGAATGGAATCCCCTGAGAGCAGGGCTCATTTTGAATTGGGCAGGTTGCTCAGTGCCTTGTCAAGCTCTGAAAATCCTCAACTACAGAATTCCCAGAACTTCTTCTGATGCTGGAACTAATCCTGGGATGGGAGCTCCTTGAAAAAGACTAAATCATTCTTGTGTCATGTAAGAAGGGAGAGTCAGGGGCTGGAAGCAAGCAGGAACCTGGTGTGTGAATTTGTGCAAGTCAGTTACTCTTTTTGTCTCCTTTTGCTTGACTATGCAATCTTGATAATCTTACTTTCTCACATAAAATCATTTCAGATGCATGCATAACAGGCATTATAAAAATGTAGAGGAATAATGAATGTCATTTTTAGGCATTAAACTATCCAGCACACTAGCGCTTTGAAAGATGAATTGACAAAACCATGTTTACCGAAAAATTTTGCTTTGTAGTCCCATGAAGGGTGGGGTGCTCATGAGAGCTTGCTCTAGCGGGAAACCATTTCTAACCGGTCATTGCAGCTGAACCCATGAATTAACCCGCCGGCCGCGCCCCATCTGCAGCCAGGGCAGGAGCAGGGCCCGGGCCAGCAGCTCGCTGCCGGATCGCTCCCAGCCTGGAAGCGTTCCCGGGCATCTATGCTGCCCCGAAAGCTACCGGGGATCGCCCGTCAGCAGCCGCTGCCGCGGGCGGGCGGGTAGCGCAGCGACAGCAGCCGCTCCCTGACGACAGCAGGGGGCGCTGCCGGCGGCGGCTCCGCCCGCGAGGAAGGCACCGCCCAGGGCGGGGAGCGCTGCTGGGGCTGCCCGAGTGCCGCCTGATCGAAAAGCGGCGCGGGAGAGGCTGGGCGCGGCGGAGCGGGGCGGCGGCGGCGGCGGGGCCGGCAGCGCGAGGCGCCCGCACGGGCGGGCCGGGTGAGGGCGGAGCGGGGTCCTCGGCGGGCCCGGGTGAGGTCACTCTTTGTGGCTGCAGTTGGCAAGATGGCGCCGGTGCTGGTGGAGAAGAAACTGCTGGGGCCGAACGGGCCCGGCGGCGCCGAGCTCCCCAGCGAGGAGGAGGAGGGGCAGAACCTCTGGTGAGCAGAGCGGGGAGGTCGGGGGCCGCCGGGGCGAGGCGCTGCTCTGCGGCGTCCGGTGCCTGTCGCGGTGGCGTCTCCCAGCTCTGAGAAGCCGCCTCAGCCCTGCCGCGGTGGCCGCGAGCCCCTGGCTCGGCCGGGCTGGAGCGGAGTCTGCGCCCCTCGCCAGGGCGGGGGCGGCCGTGGGCGCCGGCTGCGGAGCTGCGCTCGGGCCTCGCTGACGGGGACAGCGGCGCAGCGCTCGGCTGCCCGCGGCGTGTGCCGGCCCGGGCTGATGGGGAGCGCCGTCCGCCTCGGCTCGGCTCAGAAGAGCTTCGTGGGCTGCGCGGGAGGAGCCCCGCACGAGCGAGGCCAGCATCGCTGCGAGGCCGAGGGAGGGCAGGTGTGCAGAGCCCGGCTCTGAGGATGGTGTCTGGGATGGGCTCCAGGACTCTCCATCTCTCGTCTTCCCGCCGCTTATCTCCGAGTAACGCTGTAAAAACCACTAATAATGATAGAAAAAAAATGTCCTGTAAAATTCTATAATGGGCTGTGGGAAGAGTTAGTTATCAGTTAAAAAGTAATGTTTTACAGCATTGTGAACTCGTACAGGATAGAAAAACTTAAGATGTTGCTGCAGGTGTTTTAGAAATTATAAAAGATTATTTTCAGAAAGGTTCTGTACTCCCGGTCTTCTAAAGTGAACCGGAGTCTTCAGCTGTAACATCATACCCAGTTTGTAAATAGAATGGATGTGCCTGGATTGGTCCGTGCAGATCTGCTGAGCTCATCAGCGCTGTCAGCTGGGCAGTGCGTGGGGTGTGTTTGTGTGAGCAGCCGAGTGGGTCTGACACAACGATGCTGCTTTCCTAGGTCCTCAATACTGAGTGAAGTTTCGACCCGGTCAAGATCTAAATTGCCGTCGGGCAAGAATATTCTTGTTTTTGGTAAGTAATAGAAGGAAGCAGTGGGGTGGTTGGGATATTTTTTTTTTTTTGTAGAAACAAAGCATTTTTAAAGCAATGGTGTGAACAAAGTGACGCATCAGTTTGTTAAAATTCAGTTATGTAATGTGGTCTAGGGTATTACTGTCTTCAGGCTGAGAGATTTGCTTTACTTTTTGCAGTTAGATTTATAACATATATTGAAATAGAATGCAACAAAACATGCAACAGAAGTGCTAGATTTAAATAGAATACTTGACAGAAACAACAAGTAGGGTCTAAAAACATTCAAGGATGTTTCTGGTTTTTTTTAAACATGTTTTGAAAAATCTTTTCTGTGAATTTAAAATTCATTCTGAAAGTGCCTCTTTTTTTCTGTAAAAACTTACTGGCAGGTGATGATGGTTCAGGTAAAACCACACTTATGGCTAAAATACAGGGAGCAGAGCATGGCAAGAAAGGAAGAGGGCTGGAATACTTGTATCTAAATATTCATGATGAAGACAGAGATGGTAAGTTCATTTTATATGTAATCTCTTTACTGTAATTAAGCTGCTGACATGCTTCTTTAATAACTGTGACTTCATCAATGTATCTGGTTCCACCCAAGTCACTGGTTCCAGCATAATTTTATGTTTTAGAGGAGATACCAGTTTCTTGAAAGTGAAATGCATTTTGCACATGGTATGCATTCTTCCTCTTGCCCTTCTTCCAGCTTGACCTCTGTATGAGGGAAAAGTACCCTTGAGCAGCTCTCAGGATCCATTTACTTTTAGAGTAGATCTATTTGCTGATGTTTACTTACTAGCAGTTAGATTGTCATTTGGTATGACTACTTGATAACTAGAGAAAGTGATACAGCTGTGAGAACTTAATTCTCAGTACTGATTTCTGGGTGTGGGGGTTTGGTACTTTCTTGTTGGGGCTGTGTTGGAATTTTGGTTAACTGTAACTGAGATTTTTTTTTTAGGATTGAATGAGTGAAGAACAGAACTTAAGAGTTAGAATGAGTATTTCTTTTTCTCAAGTGTGATCTTGTCTCTTTGCCCCTTCTCTGGCTTTGTTGCTGTTGATTGCAGTTCTCTGCTGTATATGAGGGAGATGATAACAAGAGACTGTTCAAAAGCAGGTCTCATTATCAGAATACTATTTTTAGGAAGGTTATAGACAGGAAGAGATGGAGGGTGAGTTAATTGTCACTGCTTCTAAATCTGCCTTTGCTTGTCATACTTTGGGCAAACTTAGGGACCTCTTCAAAAACAGGAAACAGTCTTCCTATTCACAACTTCCTTCTGAGTTTTCAGTTCAGCAGAGGGAAACAATGATGGTGGTTCATCCATGTTCCTGAAAATACATAAACCAGGAGGATCCTATACTGGTATTTTGGAACTGCAAGTGTATTGGAGGCTTGCACGAGTGATGAAGTGCCATTATGTGACTGGTTGTTACGGAGGTTGGGCCAGTGCTCTCCTGGTACTAAAGTATCTTTGGATAGTGAGTGAGGCGCAATGAAAGGGTCAGCACATTGCCTCTGTCTTCAGTGGACACCTCATCTTGCAGTTTCTAAAAATCTTTTGTGCTGTAATTTTAAATGCTAAGCTCTTCTTGTTTTTTTGAGCTTCTTGGTGTAAATACTTAACATGCACAGTCTTTGGTACTGCAGAAATAGTTTAGGTGGGAAAAACCCCTAAGGTTGGGGGTGTTAAGACAGCCTGTCACATCAGGCTTCTCGCAGCATCAAAGGAGATGGTGCTGTAAGCAGAAAAATTTTTGTGTGCTATTTTTCCTGGTGCTATCAACCTCAAATATGTTCTTTTGAAATATTTTGGAGTTATGCCTGAGTACCTGGATATTGTAAAGTGTTGGTTGTGATTAGGAGAAGCCTGTCGTAAGAACTAGGGCAGTAGCAGGAAAAAACAGACCTTTCTGACTACCAGACTCAGCTGGAGAATTCAGGTCTTCACGCATCCCTTCAATGGATGTTTTAGGATCTAATAATACATGCCTTCTTCCTTTGTCTCATTAGTGTCATCAGCAAGCAAAATAAATAGCTAAGTGGGTCAGGACCTCCCAGCAGACAAAGATAACACTCTTCCTTCTCTGGGACAGGTTTGAGTTTGTTTCTTTAAACTCTTTCTGTGCTTTAGATGTGTATATGCTCAGATACAGATTTTGCAACAAAGCTTTTATAATTGACCCACAATTACTGGAAGCCATGAAGAAACTAGGGGTTGGCATTCAGGAGCATACCAGCATTTTTGAGGGTGTCTGCTTTTTTTATACCTCAGCCTGTTTAAGACCAGCAAACTACACAGATTTCCAGGGCTATAAAATCAGCACTGGTAATGGAAACTGTAGCAAGAGTGAAATAATCTTTTCAAATTATTTCCTAGGTGCTAAAAGTTTTCTTTGCCAGCTTTGCCTTTTTCTTCATTTCAAAAGAGTTTGTTCTGTCCAGAAGAAATATTTTGGTTATAGTGCAGATCATTATCTACCTTCCATCTCCCTTTGGAAATAATCTTTCCCCATCTACACCCCCCACCCCTTCCACCTTAAGGGTTATACCTTCTGGTTCCTCCTACTTTTGAAGTAGATTACTCTAAATTGCTAGGTGCATGCCTTAGATTACAGTTACTTTTGTCTTTTCCCTTAAAGATTATAATAGCGATTAGTTGCTTTTTGTTTGTTTGTTTTTATAGAAAAGTTAAATGCATAGAAAACATCTTTTGAAGGACCCTGGTGGTCAATAGAGATGCCCACTAACTTTTAGATTTTCAGTGTTAACTGCTTGGTTTTTGACTGGCTGTTTCCTGTCTTGGATGTCAAGGTACCCATTACCACTGTTAGTAGTCAGCTGGTTCAGTTCTGTTGGATGTTATTTATTTAATGTAACTTGCTGTACTTTGGTTCTTATGTCTCAGGATAACTTAGAATCTAAGTCCACTAATTGAATGTCTACCTGAAAAATCTCCTTCCTAGAGTTCTATCCCAATTTCTATCCTAGGCTAAGGCATTTGTTCAAGAAAAGGTTTGGGGATGTGTGAGAAGCAATCACCAGAGAGAGAAGATTCTCCTGGATTAATAGCCCTAGGTACAGTATCCTTGGAGTATACGGCTGCTTCTGCATATGTGACACTGGAGTTCATCTGTGAAAGCACAGCACTAGCTGTGAAGTTAACTCAGGCTATTAAACAACCTTGGAGCTCAGGCTCAAGAGTCCTCTGTTACTGGAATTTCTCAGGGAGTGTGCTCAGTTTTATTCTTTTCCCTTCCTTGTAACGAGCAGATGCTCTGTGTCTGTGCTGGGTAGTCAGCTTCTGGGAGGTGAGAATTGTCATTCACAGGACGTAGAGGAGAGGCTCTGTCATTTTCTTAAAAGATACCTATTTCTAAAGTGGCTTTCAGAGGCTCTTGTAGGGATGGGGCAGAGTTGAAGTGTACAGCAAGACAGTGAGACACACTACATTGACTGGTTTTGTAGCAGTGCTGTATGGGTTAGCTGGCCATCAAAAACACCACAGAGAACTTTCAGTTGAGCTGCCTTAGATGACAAACTCAGTACAGTTGTCTGGACTGTGCCAAATGTACCAGTGAAGTAGAGCCATCCTGCTGTGTTCTTACTTGTAGCCAAATGGAGTAGTTGTGGGTTTTTTTGCCTCAGGTTTGGACTGGCCTCAGTCATACTATATGCATATTCCAGTTGAACTGGTTGTTCCAGGTTGAGCCAGGTGCTGCTGGTACACTGGTTTCTATTAAGAAAATTTTCTTTTTGTCAACATCTTTAAAGTGGTTATCTTTTTCTGTTTTGCTTCTCTTCACAGCTTGGACAAGGGGTATCTAATTGCCACTTACACCTTTTGAATACATTTAGGAGTTGTAGTTTCAGTTCACAGAATCAACCATCTGCTTTAAAATTCACCAAAGCTGGAAAATATTTTTCATGGCTAAAGGGATAATGAAATATTGACAGGATCTAGAAACGTAGTTTTAGCAGCTTTGTAATGGTCTTTTAATAAGTACCACCTGCTTTTCCAACAGGATCTGGTAATTGTTTGCTCTGTTTTGCTGTCTCATGTCATAGCTGCTATGAAAGGCCCAGTTAACATTCACATCATATGACTAACTAGGAGCTTGATGTGGTGCTGACAAAGTTTAAATTGCCATCAAGTCCTTGTCAAATTATGAACTAGTCTTATATTTTTAAGTGTGTTTTATATTTGTAACAAATGTGAATCACAAGGTGTACCTCTTTACCCTTTGTAAAGAAGGAACAATTTCTTTGATTTTCATACAATGTTAATTTTTTTTTTCTATTTTGTACATTTTATTATGTGCTGGACTTCCAGTCTTTCTAGCAGATTGATTTCATTTGAGTGATAGTTCCAACTGCATTCTAGTTCCAGTTCTATTCTAGTTCCAGTCTGTATTCTAGATGTTAAGCAGAAATGGAATCCTTAAGTAGGAAGGTGTTTAACAAACAAAACCTTTGTTAACTTTTAGATACTGGCTTAAAAAAATGTGACTTAGAAGCAGTGAATGAGGGTATTTATTATTTTTTTATTAATTGCTAAGCCATGAAAGTCTTTTCTGTGATCAGAGCACTCAGGACATGAGGGGAATCAGTGAAAGTGCTGATGAGAGCTGTAAACTTCCATGGAATGTGGGTAGATGCAAGTTAGGTTGTTAAAACTCTCATAGTTGCTTTAAGGAGAGAGTTGTGTGTAGACATAGATAATGTCTATTAATAACCTTTCACTGACAGAAAGCTCACAGGGTTTTTATTCACTGGTAGACTTCTGCTTTTGAGGCTTACACAGAGGGAATGCAGAGGAGAACAGAGTCCTGCACAGATCTTTCACTTATTGGTGTGTAACAGTAAAGGTGTAGATGTGTTATGTTGTATCCTAACTTCCTTCCTGGTTGTCCGAACTTTGGTGACTTTCCCTCTGTCCTTCTAGGTGTTCCAATAGCTTTGCACTTGAGCACCCAGTGTTAGAGGAATCCTGGTGTCAGTCAGACAGGTTCCCAAATCAGGGAGAGGAAGAGGGGAAATGATCAATATGCAAAGGTGCATTTCTTAGATACACAACAGTTGTCATAAGTGTTTGTTGCAAAGGATGCATCTTGAGATGTGCAGTTGGAAGTTAGAAGAGCTTTAAGTGTAACCGTTGGCCTGATAGTGGGGTGACTGCTGTTTGAATGTCTTCTGACACCCTCGCAGTACTTAAGTAGCAGTGTACCAAATGCTAAATGAAGACTGGCCATGTATAGCATCTTGATGTCATCTGTCTGCAACTTGGCTGTCAGTAATGTTTTCTAAGACCTGATTAGAAGGGTAGTAGGTAGATCTCTGTACTCTCCTTTCCTTCCAATACCCTCAGTCAAGTTTTTCCCTTTTTCTAGAGCCTGTGGTTTTGATCCTAGTGGATTATTTTGTAAAGTTATGATAGGCACAGCAACTGGGTTTATTTTGTGAATTTAAAAGATTTAGAGCACACAGCATGGAAATATATCAGGGCAGAATAATTATGCTCAGTAGCTGTTGTAAAAGTCTGGGCTCTGCAGTGATTGGTTTACTGATCCATGTATTTCAGATGTCATGTATCACATGTATGCAGTACCTATGGAGACCCTGTTTCTGCTGAACAGCTGTAGTAGAGTAGAGAATACTTTCAAAGAGGTAGGGTCTAGAAGATAGAAACAAGTGGAATTGTTTCTTTTCAGGTGGAAGTTCTGAGGATAATGCAATTATTTTATTTTTGAAATTTTTTTTTTTTTTTAAATTGGACAGAACTGGTTGCTTAGAGTAGCTGCTACATCATTCTTGGATGATGCTCCATTTTCAGTTCTTTACTCTCTTGCTGAAGTTCAGGTTTGGTGTAGAATTTCTCTTGACAGCTGTTGGTCCCAGCTGACTTTTCCCACTCCCTGTCTTGCATTTCAACAAAAAACATCCAGTTGCTATTGAAACAATGGGAGGGAGAAACACAAAAACTAAATACCAAGTCATTTGTCAAGTATTTGTTCTGTAAGGAGCCTGCAGGTAGGAGCCTGTGTTCACTTGGTGTGAATTAACAGCAGGTAGCAAACTGGTGAGTTTGTTAACTTGTAGGTTTATCTTGTGTTTGCTCCTCCTGCTCCTGTGCTAGAAATGTAAGCTGCTTATTTCTTGTATCTTGTTTGCAGCTTATTTCTGTTGGGAGATGTCTTTAGTTTGTTAAACCAGCTTACATGTCTGAGGGACACCTAATGCTTCCCTGCTGGACTTGGCTGTAACCACCCCCTTTTGAACTTGGAGTTACATGTGTGTCACATGTATTCTGGTTTACCTGCAGTATACATACTGCAAAAGCAGGAATGTTGTGCAGTATCTAAAATCTGTTCTGTCAGCTGTCCTTAGTAAAAGCCAAAGAACAGAATTATTTTTTTGTTGTTGTTGTTTTTTAAATGAAAATATGTGGAAGCAAGAAAAATTAAATGAAAAATGAAAATGAAATGAAAGTATCTACCAGGTAATGGAGGCATTTACCCAGGCACCTACACAGGCAAGATAAGCTGGTAGCTGGGCTTTGGTCTTCTATATGACACTACTGTGCACATCTGCTTACTCATAGACTAGCAATGCAAAAAAAAAAAAACCCAGGTATCTGTTGAGTTACATCTGTGTTTTCCTTTCAGATCACACTCGCTGTAACGTTTGGATTCTGGATGGAGACTTGTACCATAAAGGGCTATTGAAATTTGCAGTTTCTGCAGAATCCCTGCAAGACACCCTAGTAGTCTTTGTTGCAGATATGTCTAGACCTTGGACTGTTATGGAGTCTTTACAGAAATGGGCCAGTGTCTTGCAAGAACATATTGATAAGATGAAAATTCCTCCAGAAGAGATGAGAGACATGGAACAGAAGTGTAAGTCTTTGTACATTCATACATGCTTGATGCCTTTTTTTTTTTTTCCCAGTAGTTCTTGGAAAAACCTCCTTTTGTAATGAAAAATATTTTGAAATTGGTGTTTTGATAATGGGTTGGGTAAGAATCACTTTGAAGTTGTGATCACAATTCTAATTCAGATAGATTTTATTAGGCTTCAAAACAACTCATCTAATTTTGCTGTACTAACAAAACATCAGGTGAATTAATAGTCAAAATCCCTTGCAATAATGAAATTCTAATAATTTGATTTTTAAAGTGGCCAATTAAAAAAAATCTGCATACAGAATCACATTTTTAAAACAGTGTCAAAATTCAGTAACAAAGTGAGCTGTCTGCTTTTCTGTGGTATCTAAACTAGGTCCCATTCCCATGCTGTGTTTGTTTTCCAGTGGGCATCTTTACCCTTATTTTTCCCAAGGCTCAGACTGTGATCCTGGTACATCTAATAGTTTCTCACTGCAGCCATTCCTACCCTGTGACTTCAGGAATGTTGTATAAATTAACTTTTCTTTCCTGGCATATCTGTGGCAGGAAGGAATCTGGCACTGGCAAGCAGTCATCTCTGCAGTATTGTCTCCTGCAGCTTCTTTGCTTTCCCAAAATAGTTTTGAATGTATCTTGAGATTTTGTTTGGGGTTTTTTTCTGTTTTCGTATTGAATTACTCCAAAATAAATTTGTTCATGTAGAGACCCTAGTAACATGGATTCCTTTTCACTTAAGTATAGATTCAGACTGATCCTTGCTAGTTGCTCCTTTGTTCAGGGCTGATGGCTGGCTGTACTGGAGTGTTTCAAACTTGCAAATACTGGCAGTAGATTCCTTAGATTCACTCTATGGATCAGTGTAATCTGTTCAGCCTGTGAGAATTAAGATGTATTTGTATAGCTGCTAGCCTTTCTAAATGTTACATAGTACTTTCCCAAAAGGCTTGTGCCTACAGCATACTAGCTAGAGTTTAAACTTAATGACTGAAACCACCTGAGTTTGATCACAAAGGTATATTATTTTTAAAAAGTAAAATCTGTAAATTTTTAAGGGAAAAAGCTTTTATTTTTTTTTTTGGTAAATACGTGAGAGACTTTTGCTGAACGGGAGATGGAAAGGCAGTTCTAGTCTCAAAATACAGCAGCCAGCCCGATTTGCACTTTTCTGAGGCACACCAGATTTTATGGCAATCCAAATAAACGTGAATTTCATGGATTTAGTTTTACTTGTGAAAAGAGGAGTGTTTTGAGCCTTGAGTAAGAGTATGCTGTGTGGAGGAGCCAGTTACAGCTGTGGCAAAGCTTTAGCACCGTGTTTGGGGAACTTAGAATACATTCCAATAGGATTATCTTGGAGATTTCTAAGTTCAAGTATAGTAGAGGTTGCTAGTTTCTCTTGCACTTCGTAATAGAGTCGAAGGAAAGGGAAAATTGGGGAGCTGGTGAGTTCAGACGGCTGCAGGACTCTGCTGCCATCCGATGGCTGAGCGGTGAACTTCTGTCCAGTGTCGGCACGCAGGTGGAACAGAGGCTTCAAGTTAATGTCTCCACTCCCAAACTGCCATCGTGCTCCTTCTCTCAGTGAGTGTGTAGAGCACTTGTTCCATCTCAGATACTTACCATCTGCTTTCTTGAAGACTGTCCCTAAGGCCAGATCTGCACTCAGAACTTTGGCCACTGTAGCTTGTAATTCTCTTAACAGCAAATTGTGGTAAGAGAAATTCCTATTATAACTGTGACTATGTTGGAGTAACTCCTTAGTACAGAGCACTCATGCCAGAAGAATGCCTAATAACTACAGTCTATCAATAAAACTACACCAGAATGCTTAAAAAATGGAGAATCCCTGTGTTGCAATAGTCCAGAGAGGATAAAAAAAAGGAGTAATAAAGCACATAGGCAAAGCAGTCAGTCAAAATGTAGGCACAGGGTGCAGAGTGATGTGCTAAGTTCATTCCAGTAAAGGCCTCCTGCAGTGTAATGCCACATAGACGTGTATGTTTCTGGACTAGCAGTCATATTCCTTCACATGTGCTTCAAGGTACAAGCTGGGACATGCGGACCAAGCTGAATGTCTGTGGTACATTCCCCAGCTGCTGCACTCAGTATCAGTAACCCATAGCTGGGGGAAACCTTTTCTAGCATTATCCCATTATCAGCCATTTAAAGTACTGCTAGGACTTTCTTTCTCCATTGCTTAAGATCTTTTTACCAGTTTACAGAAATCCTTCTGTTCACAGAATCATAGAATGGTAGGGGTTGGAAGAGACCTCTGGAGATAGTCCAGCCATCCCTGCCAGAGCAGGATCACCCAGGGCAGGCCAGTCAGGAACAGATCCAGGCAGGTTTGGAGTCTCTTCAGAGAAGGAGACTCCACAGCCTCTCTGGGCAGCATGTTGCAGATTCCAGTACACTCACATGTTGATGTGGAACTCCCTGTGTTCCAGTTTGTGTCCACTACCCCTCGTCCTATCCCAGGGCACCACTGAAAGGAGACTGGCCCCTTCCCCTTGACAGCCACCCTTCAGGTGTTGGTAAACTGTTGTTCCTGTTTGGAAGTGAACTTTGCACTGCTTGCCTTGCAAGGTTTTTGTGACCTTTCTCCACCCATCCTTCTGTCTGGTGTTTATTTGAGATACCGACTCTTGGCTTGACTGGGTGGGTAACACCAGTCTCCATCTGGTATAGGAGAAGCTTTTCTTTGTGTTCAGGAGCTTCCAGAATGGGAAGCAGGACACACATATGGAAGCAACAAGCTGACTTGAAAGAAATAGAATTATTCATGGTATAGCGAGACCATTGTTTGTCAGCACTCCTGTCACTGAGCTGCTCTGGAAATTCGTTGCTAAAATCTTGGCTAGTGTGGATTCAGATAAATAATCTCAGTTCAAAAGTTCTAATTTAATTCAGACAATTATAATAAATAGTTGTGTAAATATAACATATCTAATTATTTCAAAGGAGATCTAAATATTGCCTCTTTGTATGACTGTCAAGAAATGCAGAAAGGAAGGTTACTGGTAAGTGACTGTTATGTTCAAGTGTTCTGGAGTGTTTGAACCTAAAGACTTGAAGCACTAACATTTTTTTTCTGAAAATTAAGTAGTGTCCCATTCAAACTTAATTAGTTTTCTAAATGCCTTTTTTTTTTTTTCATTTCAGTCTGATGTACAGCTGAAAGAATTTTTAAGCTAAAGGATAAAAGATGCTCAGACATCTGTTGTCTAGGAATTCTGTTCACAACACTAAAATTTATGATCTTCCAAGATAGTGCAGAAGAAAGCTAAAAGCTGCATGAATTGGTTGTGAAATATAATGGAGAGTAGCTACAGAATGACTGTTGTGGACAAATGTTCTGCATCTTCTGTGTCCTGCTGTTCAGAGCTTTTGTGATCTAGCTGGTGTCAGTTGTAGTGTTTGCCTGCCATTTCCACACTGCAGTTAAACTGTATTCCAGGACTGAGGATTTTATTGTTACTAGAACAATCAAACCTAAGAGTAATAGTGGATAGCATTCTTGGTGGTACATCGAGGCAGTTGCCTCTGCAGTGATAGCTCTGTTGTTGTGAAGGTAGCTTGGAGGAGCTTGTGTAACATGAGAACAAAACAGTTGATGAGAGACTTGTATTAATTTGCTGTGTTAAATGCAAATATCTAAATAAAAAACTTTTCCTAGATAAGCCACAAGCACACTGTAGTGGAGTTGTAATTCTTATGGCACAACATCACCTGGTGATAATTTTTCAACTATAATATGCCATTTCTATACGTGTATAATATGCACTTACTGATAAATGCAGAATTTTACTGATCTGTTGGATGAGCAATTTTCTGGCTTCTTGTGCATCACCTTAAAATTTACACCAATTTCCTCTACTTAATAGTTATTATACCATGTAGAATGTGATACCTTAATTATATGGATGAAAAATATTTGTAGCTCACTAGAAAAAAAAGAAAGAGAAGATTTATAGAAGCTCTTTGGCACATGATGAACTTGATCACTCAAACTTTCAGTGGATGTAAAGTGTGAAATATATCTGGGAGGTAAGGGAAAAGTATTAAATTGCTGTGTGACAAAGAAACATTTTACTGAGCTTCCTGATTAACTACTTAGAATGCTGGTTGTTTGTAAGAGGCAATCTGTAGGTGCTTGTAGGACAGGTTTGCTTGCATTTGACAAGGCTCAGCTTTAAATGGCAATGGGGATTGAGTGTCTTTAAAATGTGTTTATGAAGAGCCTGTCACTAAAAGGCACTTAAACCACTTCAGTTCAGAAACAAATATCTCTGTGTTCAAGACACAGCAGTTAGAGGTTCTTAGTACAGGTTTTACTTTCTTCTAACTCTAGTAGTTCCTTGTTTGGCAGACTAAAGTTCCTTTTTTTTTTTTTAATAAAGCTAAGTGTTTTCAGTGGCATTTCTCTAGACAGGGATTGATGCCAGACCATAGGCATTACTAACAATCCACAGTAACAGTTCAACTCTACAGTGAAGTTTTTTTCTCCTCCAGAGTGAGATACATCCTTGTTGTTTGCTGGTCTGATGGATTCGCGGTGGTGGGAAAGGGAAGGGCTGGGAATCTCAGCTTTTGGATTACAGACTTCATTCCCATTCAGCAGAAATTCATCAGGAAGTGCCATCAGATTTCTGTTGTATTTGCTATTATTTATGTTAGTAAATTCTTGGGTTATCTTGAATAGTGATATGTATTGTGTTGTCAAGACTCTTGATTGTTTTCGAGAGAGGCTTGTCTTTCCCAGATTGGAGGAACTTTGTACTAAGAGATATCTCAGTAAAGATTTTTTTTTTTTTTCTGCTTTGGCATGAAAAAAACCCTAACCAACTGATATTGTCTGATTATAATGCTGTAGTAAAGTGAGAGCAGTATTGTCAAAAACTCTTTTATATCTGTTTAAGTCAGAGGCTTATCTAAATGACTGTAATGGATAGAAGTGGTGTTCTTTTAACTGCTGTAAGACATGTGTCTTCATTACATTTTTTTCTATCTTGAGCTAGGAAGAGTCTGAGTAATGAATTACGTACTTTTTTTAAAACCCTTTTTCTAGTTAAATGTTCTGGAATTAATTTACTTTGTGAGATACTCAGTAAGTATATTTAATGTGCAGAATATATAACACAGCTTTGAATTCCAGTTGCTGACTGTGAACCAGTATTGGAGGAAAGCACCTCTTTGAAAGCATTGAGGTTTCCTCTCCAACAAACAGCACTACCTTCCTGTGTTTAAAAGCAACTGCTTTAGATTTTTTTAACTTCTTGGACCTTGACATATATTGAATTGGTGATTAGAAGTCTTATGATCTATATTTAATGGGTTGGTGTTGGTGGTTTTTGTTTTGTTGGTTTTTTAAAGTTTTTCTCTGGACTAGAGCTCCCTTGTTTTCCAAAAGAATCACACAATTTTATATTTCAAATAAAAATTGGAGACTGTGCATCTTTAAACAAAAGTGTTTTCCTGATTTGTTCTTCCTTCCACATGCCCATACTATTGCAGGAATGGTTCCTATGTTGAAAAGGTACAGTGACTTCGTTTTGCAAGATTTGTACTATAAACTTTCCTGAGGTTTTACCACTTCATAAATCTCAGAAGTGTCAGATGGCTGCTGTAGAGTTGCAGTTCCTTCCATATCACATGGATGGATGTATGGAACAACACTCTCTTTGTGACTGTGCTGGAAATCAGGAGCTTTTTCAAAGCTTTTCCTTACTGTGTGTACAGTCAGCTGGCTCCCACTCTTTATGATGCCTTTGCAGGAGAAAATTATGCTCTTTGCTGAGAGCTGCTCATGGTTGAGCAAGGAGGAGGCTTTAGGTGGTACTGTCATGGGAGAGAGAATCCTAGTGTTTGGGAAGTGCTGTGCCTGGGAGCAGACATCCAGTAGGCATATTTTTCTGGTCTGTGATTTTAATTCTGAAAAAACCCCATAAAAGTTGTAAATTGCAGCCCAGTTTTGATAAAAGATGTGTGGTGTCACAGTGTGCTTCCAAAATGGTATTAATATAGGATTAATACTATTAGACACTTCAGTATTTGATAGTATTCAGTATTATTGGAACAGTCATCATTGCCATAAAATTAAAACATTGAAAATATAGAAATCATCTACTTTCCTCTGAACTCCATAGTAGTTTTCCAGAATATAACTGAGGGTCTTCAGATAATGTTTAGAAGTCCTGGTCTGTACTTATGCAGCGTATTTTTATACTTCTAGTATTGCACTCCTGCAACAGAACTGGAGAGTAATAGGAACTTGAGTGACAGTTTATAAGAAAGAGTGGCTGTTTCAGCTTGGTGTTTTCTGTGTCTATTTTGATTTTCACCATGTTTTCTTCCAAAACTAGGTACAGATTGCACTAAATATAGGCTGTGTTGCTGAACTACCTTTATGTTTTCTGTTGTCAATTCCCTTATAATGAAATGCATTGATTGATTGGAGGAATATATTCACATACTATAGCTCTTGCATCTGGTTTGAATTATTTGTAATGGTTCCAAATTGCACTTGGTTTAGCTTGCTGCAGATTTTGCTGGAGGAGGATTGTTGTGTTGGAAGGGGCAACAAGCTTAACCTTACATTCTGTTCTCATGTAGTGACTCATTATGAAAGGGAAATTAAAAAGTTAAGATTTCTAGTTAGTAATAGATTAATTATGGCTTGAAAGGAAGAACTGGTTCCTTTGCTGTACCTTAAAAAGATCTGTCTCTTAATAGTTATAAAGGAGTTTCAAGAGTATGTAGAACCTGAAGAAGGCTACCAAGGATCACCGCAGAGAAGGGGCCCCTCTTCTGGCCAGGAGGATGAACATGTTTCTCTGCCACTTGGAGAAAATGTGCTGACTCACAACCTTGGTATTCCCGTGCTGGTAGTTTGTACAAAAGTGAGTTTCTGGTTGTTTGCTACTATGAAAAAGTTTAATTATTTTTCTTTTAGGAGGCATACTTTATACAGACAGGCAAAATGAAATTTGGGTTAATAGTAAGGAATTTATTTTAAAAGTAAGCTTCTACCATCAATGTAAACTTTTTATTTTTGAAGAAGGGTAATGACCTTATAAATTAGGTGTGTATTATTTTATCTTTTGTTTTATTGGTGACATTTTAAAACTAAAGGCTCAAAGTAAATGTGATGTGTGTGTGTGTGATATTAAGGCACATGTTTTAAGGTGTGCTGGGATAATTGACTGGATTTTTCTGGTTTTGTTTTTACCCTTCCAGTGTGATGCAGTGAGTATACTAGAGAAGGAGCACGATTACAGAGAAGAGCACTTTGACTTCATTCAGTCACACATTCGTAGATTCTGCTTACAGTGTATCCTTTCCTGCATTGAAGAGATTTGCTCTAATCTGGAAGCAAGAAAATAACTTTTCACGTTGATTTGTCCATAAAGTTAATCTGAGAAATTGCACTTCAAGATTCCTTGGTATTTAGTTATTTACTGTGTAGCAATTGTTTTGAAAATGTTGAGAGATGTATAAAACTTATTCTAGTTTTTAAATTGTGCATGGGATTTGGAGCTTTTCTTCCTTTACAGACAATTTGTCTTGCATTTTGTGAGCTGTTTTTTCTGGGTTTTCCCCTCGGAACTTGCAATTTCCATGTAAAGCTGGTATCTCTGCTATCTTTTAAGTTTATGACTTTTTCACGGTTAAGGAGCTTTTGTGTACGTCAAAGAAAATGAACACAAGTTTTTTCCTGCTGTACCCCACTTCCTCTCTCTGAACACTAAATGACTGGCTTTTGCCTTGAACTACTCAGTTATGTCTAATAGAAATATGTCCTTCAGCACCTATTTTGAAATTCTTACTATAATACAAAGACTCTATCTCACATGATTTTCCTTAAATAAATAATCAGATGGGGCTGCCTTGATTTATACGTCAGTTAAGGAGGAAAAGAACCTTGATCTGTTGTATAAGTACATTGTACATAAAACATACGGTTTTCAGTTTACCACACCTGCCTTAGTGGTAGAAAAGGATGCAGTTTTTATGTAAGTTAATGTATAGGCAGCATGGTTTCACATTATTTTCTATTAAGCACTAAACTTCATATAACATATATAGAATAAAACAAATGGTTTGTGTCATTCAAAAGCTTAGTGTGTGAATCTTCTGAAATCCTAAATTAAAGGAAGAACTTGGTGCATATTACTTTGGTTACTTGACTCGGAGTGTACCATTCCAGCTTTCCAATAGCTTTTTAATTTAGCTGAGAATTAGGACTGACATAATAAAATTCTTATTCAGATGGAGGGCAGTAAATTAATGGTCTCTGTAGAAGTGCTTTTTTTTTTTTTTTTTTACTGAAAAGGCAAAGCTTTCCTTCTTTTTATAGACCTGCTGGTTGGGACAATGAAAAGAAAATTGCCATTTTGCATGAAAACTTCACAACAGTGAAACCAGAAGATGCATATGAAGACTTCATAGTAAAACCTCCTGTAAGAAAGGTAAAAAGGAGTAAACTCTTCTCTGCCCCTCAACAAATAAGTGCAGTTGGCCTGAATGGCTGCTATTAATATTGAAGAGCTCCACATCTAAACGGATTTTGGTTTTTTGAATGCACATGTGTGAAACATCAGGCTTTCATTTTCCAATTGTTCAAAATGCTGCAAGCAAACACAGAAATCATTTGCCTTAGTGAATGAAAGGCAGCCCATAGAGAATCATTTCACATTAACCTTTTTGCAAGTGTGGGGGAAAGACAGGTTTGAAAAAGGAGAATACTGTTGTAGGACTTCAGCTTTACTTATGTGCACACACAGCCTTGAGAGTACTGTGCAAAGACAAAGCTTGTAAAGACAGGCTATCAGTATTACATTAACACATTATTAATGACAGATTTCTCCATTTGAGACAAGAACAGTAAATAATCCATATAGATTCTGAATATTGCTAATTTTGTGAGCATGGGCATGCAGGAATAGGATATGTGGAAAACAGATACTATGGAAAAATGTAAATGGAATTGTATTCTGGTCTGTATCAGCTTCTTTTACAAACTTCTTACATGCTTAACCTGTACTGGAAGGTATTGTAAAAGGGAAGAGCTGTTGGAAGCTCTCATGTTTCATCTTTGGCAACTACAGGAAATAATCATTGCCATTAGCAGTGATACAGCTTGTGAGAGCTAGCATAATACTTCTGGGAGCTGAGGGCCTCAGTGTGGGGTTTTAGGGAGTAAGGTAATATCAGGTCTTTGAAGAGATGCTGATGAGTTTAATACCTAGATTTAAAAAGATAAATTGCTTACCAAGTACTCACCTTCTAGGACAATACTCACAGGCTGGCATCAGTGCTAGTGTCTACTTCAGACACTTCGTGGTATCTTTTTTTAATGACAATTTTTTTAATGTTACTGTTCTTTTAAATGTGAAATAAGTTTTCTTAAAAAAAACAAAACAAAACCAACAAATAAGAAATTAAAGAATGGTATTAGGGTTTGCCTCCTTTTTTTTTTTTCCCCTTCTGATCACCAAAACAGAAAAAACTGTTGCAGTGATTTCAGTTTTTACTTCTAATAACAAAACATTCTGTTCAACAGTTAGTCCATGATAAAGAGCTGGCAGCAGAAGATGAACAAGTATTCCTTATGAAGCAGCAGGTAAGAGTGGAAGAAAGTAAGTACTTACTGAAGAACGTATAATTTTAAGCTCTTCATTGTCATTGCCTTCAGTTTTTCATTCCTCATTTAAATCACTAGATAGCTGCTTTGCAAATTCAGATACAGTTGTGAAATAAGACTTTAACAACTGTGAGTAGAAAATACAGCAAGTTGAAAAGAAAATATTTTGGGAATAGAAATAATATACATTTAAATCAAGAGCAAGAAAATAATTAGAAGTTTCACAACATAGATGCTTTGATCTGTCCAGTGTAAATATTTTTAAAAAAGAATGTATAAAGTGTTGAAGTTTTCTTTTATCCAGAGGCTTTGAAAGACTTTAAGGTGTCAAATTTGACTGTGCTGTATCTTGTTAATTTATTTACTGCTCTATTGTTTAAAAAACCTAATAGTACTTCCCTGGATAGTTTATTATAAATATCATACAAGTTACAGACTTGGGTGCCTGTGGCTCTGGTTTACAGTTCTGGAATATCTGTGTAAGACAAAGGACTGAAGCTTACTTATACATTTTAACTCTGTCATCTAGTGATAAAATCTGGAAATATATAAATATCATAGGAAGCTTGTAAACGTAAGAAAAAAAATTAATAGCTGGACTGTATTTTATTCCTTTTCTGAAATATATTTAATAATTTTCTAATTTTTTTTTCAGTCATTCCTTGCCAAACAGCCAGCAACGCCTACAAGAGCATCAGTAAGTAGATCCAAGAGAAGAGTAGGAAGTGTTTTGTTTTCTTCTAGGGGAGAGGGAATGATTATAACCTGAAGAGGTCCATTTTGTAAAGAAATGTAAAATACAGAATCTTCCTAAACCTCAGAAAGTTTTTTTAAAAAGTGTCAGTATTTAAAAATGTTGCTTATAAATTACTTCGTTTTAATTCACTATGGAAACATAGAAATATCTGATGATAATTAAACTGATGATTTCCTACAGTGATTCCTCCTTTATTTCAGTGGAGGCAGATGTCCAAAATGATTGGTGGTGTTCTCGTTGTTTTTTATTTTCCTCATTGTGTCTAGGCTAACAGTGCTATATAAAGGTTTAAAAAGTAATTTACATGTAATGTTATATTTGCTTTATATAACGAATCCATTTAAGCTCTTCACTGATTTGTGTGATTTGGACTGTTTTAAGGAATCTCCTGCAAGAGGCCCTGCAGGATCCCCAAGAACTCAAGGCAGAGCTGGTCCTGCCAACGTACCCAGTGCCTCACCAATAACATCAGTTAAGAAACCAGATCCAAATATTAAAAGTATGAATAAGCTTTTTACTGTTACTATAAACTGTTATTTTAATGTAAAAAACCCTCCCCCTTTATAGAAATTAATTTAAATTTATTCACTAATAATGTAGTTAGTTTAGTAACAGGAATGAACTTAGGACACAACTTCAGGTTTGATTAATTTTTTTTCTTATTATTCATATGACTTTAAGTAGAATTCTGTTACTGCCATGCAGTTAGACAGAGTTCAAATACATCAGTTCCTAAAGTTACCTAAATATTTTTATTATGTATCGGTAGGATTGTTACAACAGGGACATGTTTAAGCTACATGCAGATTTTTACTTACTATCACCTACTCTGGAATCCACAGTGAAACCTCTTCTTCTTCTACTAAACCCTCTCTAGAATGTCATTTTCTATAGTACATTAAATAACTTGGAAATTACACCCTGTCCCCTCCCTCAGCCCTAAGATTGAGCTCCATGTGGTTGAGGGGTTTCTTTCCAATCTGTGCATTAACAAAGTTGTCAGGGCCAGTATTATTTTTAATTATGCTCACCTAGAGTGTGTAAAATACTCCTGCAGTTGTGGATCTTGTGTCATTGCTGTATATCCAAGTTCTGTTTCAGGAAAAACAGTGTGGTGTGACAGACTGCACTAAAATGTCAGTGCAGCTTGTTAATGGACTTAGTAATCCTGGAATTGCTCTCCCAGACTTAATACTTTGTTTCTTGGCTTCTACATTTAGCAATAACAAAACCATACAAATATTTAAATAAAACTTATGACCCTCCCATTCCAGAAGTGCAGTAATGTGCTGTCAGTTGTCTCTGACTTTGCCAAGGAATGCAAAGGACTAGTGTCTTTCAATTGAGTAAGGAGAGACTCTCTCATCTTTGAGGTTTATTTCCTTGATTGACAAGAGAGTTCTGTATATGTAATGTAAGTATGTATGTAAAACATAAGATCTGTCATTTACCAGCAATAACTATTCTATGGTATAAATATTTTTTTGTTTTGTTTTTGTTTAGATAATGCTGCAAGTGAAGGTGTCTTGGCTAGTTTCTTTAACAGTCTTTTGAGCAAAAAGACCGGCTCTCCAGGGAGTCCTGGTGCTGGAGGAGTGCAAAGTACAGCCAAGAAATCAGGTATTGGACTTGTTATTGCAGGTTATTTTACATATTTTGAATGGTTTGTTTGGCCCACATTAGTCTAACTATATGTATCTTCTAAACTGGTCAGTTAAGTGGAAGACCTTGGCAGACAACAGTGACAAAGTGTGCAGTCTTTAAAAAAGAACTGAACTACTGCAACTTCACAACCCCAGGGCCTATTATGACTTGATGCTTTCAGTAAAATGACACTGCTGGGATATAAATAATATTTGAGGCTTGATGATATTCTGAAACTGCTAATTTATTTTTTTACTTAAAATTTATTCCTTTCTTGTTACTTAACTGTTGCTTGAAGGAAACACAGTTTATTGGGTTTGAACTGTAGTTTCTGTTCAAACTATTGAAATTTCTCCAGAGTTCAGGTATAAATGAATTACTACTTAGGACAGCTTGAAGCTGTCTCATTATCTCAAAGAAACCTGTCAGAATACTTGGCATCTCTATAAGCTCAGTGTTGTAAAATGCGTGGTTGTTCGACCCGATACCACAAGTTTATTACCTTGATTATTTAACTGTTTATTTTTGATACTGGAGTTCCCATGACACTTGGGAGCTTTTCTCTCAGAATTATTTCACTACAAAATTATTGATATATACTCTACTTCTCCTTCTTATTGCAGAATAGTAAGATCATGTAGAATTTAATCATTCTTTACAGAGAGGGTGGTTTGGCATTGGAATGGGCTGCCTAGGGAGGTGGTGGAGTCCCCATCCCTGGAGTTGTTTAAGAACTGTGTAATCATGGTGCTGGGGGACATGGTTTAGGGACCCTGGCAGTGTAGGGTTAATGGCTGGACTTGATGATCTTAAAGGTCTCTTCCAGCCCAATAATTCTATGATTCTATGATGATGCCAAACCCACAGTTTGCAATGCACAGAGGAGGATGTAAGGCCTAGACATTGAGAACTGGAAATGAATACTTTTTAATGCCAGCCACAGTGATGATATTGTTAGTAAGAGAATCAGAACAATTGTTGGACTGTGGGTATTTGAACTAAAACCTTTCCTGGAGAGGGGAAGGAATGATTATTTATTTAGCCATTTATTTTGTTTGTTTGTTTGTGAAGGGTTTTATATGATATTCCATGCTCTGAAAGCTCAAAAATGGCTAGAACTTATGGCAAGTCAGTATTTTGTTGTTTTTGTTTTAGCATAATTAATTCTGTAAGTTATCTTTATAATAAATAAATTTTATGAAGATAACAGTAATTACTTGGATATTTACATATTATTGTATCTAAATTATTAAAATAATTATTTTTTAATTAATCCAGAATACCCTCTTCAGTTAAATCCTGAAAGGTGTCCCTTGCTTCATCAGGTGCTTCCTTATGCTATCACAGATCACAATGTCAACTCAACTGTTTTTATAGAAATAGGACTAGAAAGAACTTTTAGGGTTTATTTCATCCATGCTTGGGCAGTCGGGCTCCCTGCTGGCTCCCCAGTCTGAAAGGAGGCGGCGTGGAATGGTGTAGAACACTTCTCATTGGCTGAGGCCATTACTGTCCTTGAGAGTATTTTTGTAGGGAAACTCAAAGCAAGTATCAATTTAATTTGTAATGGAAGGAACATTTTTATTTTCTTAAAAACAACTCCATGTATTTCTTCTTTGAAAGGTGTTCACCTGTGATGGTGGTAAAGGTATGTAAACTGCATTTACCTGTCCTGTACAAGGTAGTTGCAGGAGACAACTGCTTGGTATTGCTTTGGAGACTTCAGAATCCGGTTCATCTAGCATACAAAAAATGTAGGTTTAGACCTAGTTTGAGCAAGAGTTTTATGTGGGTTTTATTGTTCTAGGGTTTAGGCCTTTTTAACTCTCAAGTACCATTAGTCCTCATATAAAGTGTTTTGTATTGTAAATTATATTACAGTTAATGTACTCATTTTTAAATTTTATTCAAATACTCATGCTTTGAATAGATGCTGTTAAGAGTACTGTGGCTTACAACTAGTGCTTAAATCGAAAACTTTTATAGTGATTAAAGGTAACCTTTTAACTTAGTTATGTCTTTGTACTTAGGAAAAAAACCCTTAAATCTCTAACAGTCAGATCTTTTCTTCTTAATGTTTTCAGCATGTACCCTGGAAAATATCCACCTAATATTTCACACACATTTGAGCTGGAAAGCAGATGCTTGTTAAATTCTTTGGCTATGTAAGGAAGCTGTACATGGTTATATAATCTATTTTTTTGTCTAAAAATACAGCTTTTTAATCTTAAATGCTTGTATGCTCTAAGCATTAGAATGCTGTGTTCCAATTTTAGTGATTAATTTGTGTGTGGGTTTATAATATTCAGAATGAGAGAATTGATGGTTCAGTTAGAGAACTGTCAACTTTTGAGTCTAATATAAAAATGTAAGAAATGCCTTTCCTTGAAATATTTCAGTGTGTCTGTTTTCAATTCAAGGAGTCCTTTGAAATTACTTGTTCTGAGATACTCCATGAATATGCAATTCTTGTCCCCTTTTTTAAGGGAAACATTGTCTGCAAACATAAGAGTTCTTCCTGTTAGTTGTTAATACTAAAACCCAGCAACAGAAATACGACCAAATTATTTTTATAGCAGCTGTCCTACGTACTGTGGAAAACTTGTGGTTAAAATCTGGGTTCAAATAAAAGTGCTTGCTATCAATACTAGTAATAGTATTGTGTACAGTTGATTTTTATAAAAAATTCTAAATGTTGTTTTTAAAATATTAGTTACTGTAAAATATATCACAGATATTTTCGTGCTTTATGTTGCTTTATGATTCAGTACTTCACTTCTTTTAAGGTGAATCAAACCTTAACGTTAACCTTGCATTGGGTCAGGCCCTTTGTTTGGGTATGTGGTGAAACAATGAGAAATTAAATAATCATGTATTTGTCATATAAAAGTGATTTTATGAATATTTGTACTCATTGGTTGAAACATTTAATTGAAGTTAGATTTCTTTAACCTTGTCCCTTTACTTTTTAGGACAAAAAACAGTTTTGACAAATGTTCAGGAGGAACTGGACAGGATGACACGCAAGCCAGACTCAATGGTAACCACAAACTCTCCTCCAACAGAGAACGAAGCTTGATAGCACATCAAAAATGCATATGTAAATGACCAAATAACTATGTATATTGATCTGATAAGACCAGGAATTTTCTGCTATGGCAGATGCTACCAGTTTTCTTGGGGCAGGGTAAATGAGCTTACTACATCATTTCCTTGTCCCAGTAAAAAGTGCACATTCAGGAAGTTTGCATATAAAATCCCTCTATATAAGATAACCATTTAGAGTTTATATAGGGCAATTCTTTTGGTTTTGGAGGTAAGCAGGTGCAGCTTCATTTCCTGTTGTGAAGAGCACAGAGAAGCATAATAGAGAATTCTTACTAAATACTACTACTGATGCACACAAGGCAAGAAAGAGAAAAATCCTCTTTCAGAATTGCTGGAATTGGCTACTTGTATGTTTGCAAATGCATTATATTCTTGGAAAGGTGGTGGTGGTGGTGTAACAGAGCATTAATTAAGTGAAAGAAGCCTTGGTAGAGAATGGAGCCCTAAAAGGGGAAACAGACTTGGGACAGTGAGAAACTAGAATGTTGGACTGACTGGAGAGGAGCAGTGTTGTTAAATCCTGTGTTTCACATAGGGTAAGTAATCACTGTTTTAAAAGGACTACTTTACATTGGAGAATTCCAGTCCAAACACTAAACATCATGGGAATATATTCTTGTTATAAATCTCGGTTTAGTTTTTAAAAAAGTCTAAGAGTGTGGATGCCCTTTCTGGTGTAGCTGACAAAGGGAGAAACTATAACTTGTTTAGATCCAAGTGCCTGGCACAGTGTGTGATGTGTCTTTAGAAGGTGCTTGAACTTAATTGTGCACTGTAGTACAAACAGTCACTGTTTGGTTTTATTTTAAAATCAGTAGTTTGGCGATTTGTATTTAATTTTAAATCCTGTTTTATGATAGCTTCTGCCTTTTTTTATGCCAAGAGGCTAGCCTATGAAGAATGGTGGATGACGTATCATTTTCCCATAATGAAATGTGCTACAGAACACTCTCAGTACTTTTTTTTATTCCCTTTAATTTTTCATAACTAAGTATCAGCTCCCAAGCTAAAATTGATTCCTGCCTTACATCTCTGGAGGTTTTTTAAAAAAAACCTTTCAAGGTCCTAGTTCCAACCACATCTGCTGCAGGTGCAGCCAACTCCAATTCTGAAGGTAACTTAAAAAGTATGAATGTGTACCTGATGAACACGCTCAATAACTTGGTCTGTATTTTCTTGAATGTAGCATTTCATTTGGAAAGATGAGTCGTGGTTGTCCCCATTGCTCTAATGGAGCTCTGTCCATGGTCACGTTAGACCATCATTGTGTAAACAAAACTGCTATGGTTACTGAAATGGCACTTTGATTTTATATACAGTATGCTTGTTTTACATGTACACACTACCATAAATTAAAAATACCAAGCATATTCTGTGCTCTTAATGCTGAAGGGAAAAACCACAATTTGAATTATGCAGAGTTTACTTTTTATTGATAGGAACTTGTTGTACTAAATCTGATGTCTGGATATAACTTTCCTAATATATACTGTTACTTAAATATACAGAATTAAGATTGACCACTAACACAGTACTGGATGTTAACTTCAAATCTTATGTTACATCAAGAGGCTGTTCTTGTAAGTCTGTCTAAACATTATCTAGAAAGCTAAGAGTATTTACTTGCCTCTGACAAACATTAACAAGAGTATGTTACTTGTGCCAGTTTTTCTTTTTTGAAAATTATATATATTTTTTTTAACTTTTTTAAATAAATGGTATGACCTGAAGTTACACAGCTGTGTAGGTAACAGTTAGACTGAGACTGTGGATGACTGGTGGGTAATGTGGATCTACTTCCTGGTGTACACCAGAAGTAGTAATTACACACTGTCCTCCTGACAGTGAGATTGGAGACTAAAACATCAAAAACTTGACAGGAAAATGGAAAACATGTGTGATGGATCATAATGGGACATAGTTGGGAAACCTCAGTCTGAAACGGCATTTTTGTCATCTAACCTGATAAGCACCTTCTCTAGCAATATGGCTAAAAAAAATTGAAATACTTTTTGAGTTCTATAAAAACATTAAATGTACTAAAAAATGATCAAAACTGATAATGATGATGACTTACCAGCTTCACAGAAAGATGCTTGTGACAAAACAGAACAAGATTTCTGGTGTCTAATTGCAAGTGAATGCTCCTAGTTTATGGAAAGTTGTAAGTAATGTAGCATCCTGTGGTTGCCAAAGTCTGTTGACTTTGGTGAGCTGCACAGTTGTTATTCTGGTGTCTTCAAGCATTGGAACCAAAGGCCAAATTGCAAACAGCCTTTACATTTTCAAGTGAAACTTCATTTTATTTGCAGATACACTTGTATGGTAGACTGTTTAAACTATTATATGACTATATTTATATGCATTATAGTGACTGCATCTACTGTTCACGTTTAAATTAAGAAAACAAAACAAAAGATGAAAGCATTCAACTTGAAGCAAATAGAAAAGTTTAAAGATTGGCCCTCCATAAAAATGCTGTGGTTATGCTGCTTGATTTTAGTTTGCACTTTTTTTTTTATTGGCATTTAAAAAAAATCTGTTGAAACTGAACAGAATTTCGTATTTTATTTAATTTAACTACGTTGAAAGTGACTGCTCTGTACATCATGAACTTAACAATATACATGCTGTAAATGAAAGTTCACTGTCCTGTGTACTAAGTTTATTGTTTTGGGTTTCTTTTTTTTCCAACTTACAATTAGGACTGCAAATGTATGAAACAAACCTTAGTCCAGTTGTATGGCTTTAACCAGGTGCAGTATGCAGTCATGTGGAATCTTGCTTTCTAGTGCTGGCAAAATGAGGACATCTTTAATTACTGGCTTCAATAAACATGAATCCAGACTGCTTTATGCTGTGCTGCTTTGTTGTTTTCAAGATCCCTCTTCTAGAGCTGTTTCCCTGGGAGCAGAATATTAATTAGGGAGTTCCATGAACAGCACAAATAAGTTGGTATGTATAGTCATGTATCCGAATGATAACTTCTTTCTTGGGAGTTCCTGTAATAGGCTTTGCTAAGGCAGTGCCTCTGTGGAGTTTAGAGCATGCACCTTGTGTAAGCAAAGCGAAGCAAAGTTGGCATAGCTGTGTTTGCAGAGAGGTGCTCCTGATAGCTTACACAGAAACAGTTACATCAGCAGAACTGCTTTTGTTCATAGGTACACCTTCTAGAATGTGTTGTGCAATACTGTGTCCAAGCAGACCACTGGTCCTGAACTTGCAGGATTAAAATCCATACAGGTTATGAGAAGTTTGAGGAGTAAATTGCTTGAGTGGTGCAAATGGCTCTTCTCAGTAGCAAAGCTAAATTTTCTCCTTTTGGTGGTTATAACAAGTTCTACAAGAGTAGACTTATTTAATTAGGCTTCTACTTGTTGACTTCATTGTTAGTGCAACTGGATGCCTATATATTCCCCTGCATAGATTGAAGTTCTAGTTAATAATATTTCTTGACTTACTCTGCCTCTGACATACAAATCAACTAAGCTTTTGGCTTCTAAAACACATAAGTCTCTCTAGAAATTAATCCTTTTGAAGTTATGAAAACATTATAATTTTAGAATTGCCATAATGCTTTATGTTTTAATGAGTTTGTGGATAAAAAAAAGTAATTTTAGTCCTTTAAGATGAATTTTAAAGAGTATTTTTTGAATATAGGAGGATTATCTGTTATGTTAATTTGAGAGGAAGCTAAATGAAGTCTTCATCTTCAGACATGCTGAAGTTGAAAGTGACTTTCTTCAGAAAAACCTGTGGATTGAAATAGGAACACACCCTTTAGCTTCTTTACTCTACGTTTACTCTGCTGTTCAACTGTAATTTGCTGTTTTTAAAAGCAAAATTTCTAATTAAAAAAAAAAGGAGGGGAATAATGTGGCTGTGAACTGGAAAACATCTTGCTGGAGGCTGTAAGCTACTTCTACAAGATGAGTTATTCAGTGCCTGCACTGTTTCAGATGGTGATGTGAACCCCTCTGGCTTTTCAGCTGTGGATAAATTTTGTTAGTGAATGAGTTTCTCAGATAAGAATCTTTTCCCAAATAAAATAATCACTTTTTGAGTCTTTGTAGTTTGAATATATACAAGGGCAAGGCTATAGATTATTGGGTTGTTACTGGTGACCTAACCAGACTCCAGTTGTCTGGATCTGTATGTAGGGCTGCATGGAATATTTAAATTGAATATTTAGTACCAAAAGCAGAATGAATGCTCTTTTTAATTAAAAAATAAACAATACATTCATAGGATAGAGTGAGTTTAATTCCAAAAATACACTTTTGATGGAGTTCAAGGAATTATTGATATAAAACTTCGAGCCTATTCTGGATGGAGAAGATAATGTAAGCACAAATAATTAAGAAAACCAACAATCTGAACTAATACTTAGGAACACTATGTGGCTCTGGTTTCACTTATCTGAGATGTCTGCAATCTCCAATGTAACTGTAGTTTAAAAATAGCCATATGCATGTAATGGAAATTGCAGAAGTGCAGGTTAGGGCAGAACCTGATCTAGCGTGCTCTCTTTTTTTTCTGGAAAAGTGAAATGAAGCAAACTCTGGTTTGCACAGGTACATCAATGCCTCTTTAAATTTAAATGCTTTAAAAAAAGCTCTAGGAGGTTAATTTTCTCAAATGAAGGTGTTTACAAATGGTAGTATAAATGTGGTGTTACAATGCTCCAAAATCATGCACATTTCCATAAATCTGAAATATAGGGAACCTAATTCTGCTTTCACCTGGCTTAAAAAAATGACAAATAGTAGTAGTGTTGGTACCTTAGACACTTCTTTTGCCAAATACAGCAGTTCACCTGGGAGCGTGGTGCTGATGTTGTTTAGAAATGGCTGATGCAGAAGAGTTGACTTGTCAGTCTAAGTTGATAGGTAACAATGTTGCCCTCTGCATTAGCTATGTCCTCACCTTGGTTTGGGTTCCAGCCTTTATAGGCACAGATGTGAACTTGGTGGAGGGGTTATATAGAAAACATGGGAATAGTTAGATGCAGAAAGTCTGGAAGGTGATGTCAAAACCGAGGGAAGCAATTTTTCTCTACTGCCTTTGTTTGCAGACTTTCTATGTGGGACAATCAGCATTGCCAGCTGTAGCAATTTATTTGAAGACAAAGATCCTTGACTCCCCTCTCCCTGACTATTTTGTTTTGCTGAGGGTTTCTGGAGGTTAAATGTTCCAAGTCCAGAAGGTGGCAGACTTGGGATCAATGTCTGTAGGTAATGCTGCTTAATGTGTCACTGCAAGATGTTGTATGCACTGCCTGTGATGTTCACTTAATAATTCTTTTTTGGCAGATGGGGTTTTTTAGGCAAAGTCTCTTTCAAAGAGTGAATTGCTGAATGTACCCCAATCAAAAGCAGCTTCAGTCAGTTCTAAGACTTTTGTTAATATAGGTGAAGCTTTTTTTTTCCGTTCCTAATTTTGAGTTATCTTAATTAAGACACTCTGGTTACTTCTTTTCAGACCAAAAGCTGGAATAGCAGTGTCTAGAAGTAAAACAGTTTTATCTGTTTTACATGGAAGCTGTATTAGTTTGCACAAGCTGCCTTTGAAAAGTGTTTCATTTTTCAGTATGAATATTTACTAATGAAACTGTCGGTACTTGTTTTTATGTAACACTCAGTGTATTTTTATAATGCGTGTAAAAATGTCACATTTGTCTCAGATTTGCTAAATGCTTAAATGCAAAAAATATCTTCAAAATATTCCAGAAGAGTGTTTGTAACTAAAAGTTGCTGGGAATAATCTTGCATGGATATTCACAAGAATGTGCAGTAAAATATTGAAGTTCTTGAGAAAAGGAAACCTGCAGATGTAAATCTCTGGCACTGAGCTGATTGACAGCATTCCAAAATACAGGGAGTCTCTCTCTTTAGAGAGAGAATGAAATAATAACATCAGAATTGAGTTAAATGACAGAACACAGGGAATACGATCACTGAAAAGACAATGGGTAGAGATGGATACTGAGGCTGGGACTGGGTCAACTCCACATGTTGTTCATTGGACTGGAGGACAGAGTACTGTAGGACTGGCTGCGTTGGCCCAAGTGTCTGGCTGCAACTTTTGTTCTGCCCTCTGTTGCCCATTTCCCTCTGTGAAAGACTAGCCAAGTTCTTGGTGTGACAGCAGCTTTTTGACTGTCCTGTAGGGCAGTCAGGGGCAGCCTGAGCCAGGGACAGCGAATTCACCATGTGGTCGTGGTGCAGATAGGACTGGTTGGCATGTGTTGTAGGAGGACACTATATGCTGAGGCAGAGGCCCAGTAATTCAAGTCTGTATCTGAAGCCAGACTTCAGACACATTTTGATAGAGCAAACTTGGATGTTGAGCTCAAGTTTAAATTACTGATCATGTATGTCTTAAATGGTAGGATTAAGGTGGAGATTTATGTTACGCTGTGGTTGATTAATGAAAACTGGTTTATATTGATAATAAATTACTAATTATTATCAAATTGAAACTTCTTTTTCCAAGAGGAATGAAATGATTATCCATCAAGGATGTGGTATACTGTCTGTGCTTTGGAGGTTACTAGAAAGTGAAGATGTTCAAAACTTTAAGATGGTCTGAAAGGCTGAATTTATTGTGCTCATAGGCAGAGGGGGAGAAGTAGGAAAAAAAATCATTTTAATAAAGATCACTCACTGACTGCATAGAAAATCTCTTAAATCCAAAACAAAGCAAAAGTCTGGGAAGAGACTTCTTCAATCCAGGATTGGATTTATCTAGCTTAGGTGTGGAGGTCAGTAAGGAGAGTGATAGAGACTTATTATCTGTGCTGTAATTGCACTGTGCAACACAACTCCCAAGAACTCCCCAGCTGTCAGCTGACAGTATCCTTTGGTAGTAATGCTTAGTTACTGTTGTAATGGGCTGGTTTTGAAACAAGCAAGTATTAGCCTTTGATATATGTAAGAGATTGGGGTTACTGAACTAATTTACTGAAATTTGTGTATGTTATAAACCTGAACGCACAGGTTTATTTTCCTGGGAAAAGCACACATCACCCAGCAGAATACTGTATTGTCAGTAGGCAGCTATGATTGGTAACTAGTTGTATTAGGATGTTTTCACTAATACCTTAAAAAGCTGTTTTGCTGGACTGAGAAATTGACAGTGAAATTGTCAAGATGTAAAATATTTCAAATTTAGCAAAAGCCTGTCAAAATGTCTCCAAGTCATCTTTCGGCTGAACAGGAATACAACTAATAAGAAAATACTGACATATTTAAAATCTTTTTAGCATGGTTTCCGCTGCTTTTGCATTTGTGATCTATCCTGTTCTACCATCTCCTCAAAAAGAATTGAAATCTTTTGGCTAACTTCAGTAACTAGAAAGATCTCACAGGTAACTGCCTTAATACCGGTTGCATGAAAAATAGCGGCCTGTTTGAGGTGATAAATCCAAAGATTTCCTCTGCTTTAGATAGGAATTGCCAAGTCAGTCTGGCTGGTTAGTAAGCGAGACGGGCCAAACAAAAATCTGTCGGTCTGCACACATGGAGCCTGGCACAGCACTGACCTCCTTGTGCTCAAGCAGTAGTTTGAGGACAGAAATAGGAGCTAAGCCTGCTGTGGGTAAAAAGGGACCCTTGGGAGGGTGCTGGGTCATTGGGCTCAGTAAGGGATGAGGTGGGCAAGGTAGGAAGGGAAGACACAAGTCTGCAAGGAATCAGGATTTACTAGTTCCGCTGTGTATGGCTTTGTGGAGTTGGGGCCAAATGCCGGTCTGGAGTTTATAGCCAGTGATGGAAGACAATTTTTTTTTCCTGTTTAAAAAAAATAAACCCAATCCAAAACTCTCCCTCACATGCAGAAGACCCATGTAACTGTACTCTGCAAGGGAATGAGCCAGATTGACTGAACATAAAGTTCTGTTGTATGGAGGAATTAAGTGCTGTTGAAAAAAAAAGTAATAAACTTTGAACTGTTGTCATGTTAGCAATAAACTTTAGTTTAGCTGTAAGTAAAACAAATTCAGAAGGATAATTTAAAAAATGAACTTTTTTAACATTTGCAGTTACCCACTAGAAGTGCAGGCAACTGGTTGGTTTGGTTATGTAACAAGAAGCACAGTATTAAAACAGCTGAGGTCAGTTGTTTTCGCTGGCCCATTCCATCCATGGAAAGAAAGAATGTAGTGAGTGTACTTTTTTTTTTTTAAGCCTGCTAAGGGACCTGTAAAACTTTGCTTATAAAACATGGTTTATACTTTTTTTTTGTCCTCCCTTTCAGCTTCCCCCCCTCCTCAAAAAAAAAAAAAAAAAAAATCTCTTTCCCTCCAAATAAAAGACCTGTTTAAAAGACCTGCTGTACCCTACACACTCCATTATTGCTATAAAAATACTGGCTATCATGACCATGCCCACACAGAGGTTTTCTGACCTTCTGTTCTAGGCCTGTGTGATTTTATGATATTATTGAAAGAAGACTACTTTTTCTCTCAGTTCAGGGTTTTGTTTTTTTCCTGTTCCCTGAATAAATGTTGTGCCATGAATAAAATAAACACTGCTGTCAGTCTCTGCATATTTTTCAGTGTGCTTCATTATACAGGATTCTTTCAAAAGAAATATAACCCACAGTCTTGGCTGGTTCCCAGCACCATTAAGGGTCTACTGGCACTTAAGAATATGAGGTTTTGCTTCTATTTTTTTTTATAGGAATGAATTTCACCTCTCTGCTATGTATAATGTCTGCTGCCCTTCAGCCCAGCAGCAGTTGCAAGGTAACCCCGTTCTGGCACTTGCAGATGTCCTTAAAAGTTTTCGGAGATAAAAGGAGTTGGTGACTACTTCATCAGTGATGAAGGCAGGGGAAAAACCAAACTGGACCAGTAGACAATACTGAAGGAGGTGTCAATCTCTAATCCTGCAGTAAAAAGAAGTAAGTTTCTCTGTGAATGGCTTGTCATTAGCATATAAAGTCATGTTTGTAAGTCTGTGAAGTAAGGGTCTAACTAATTGCATTGGCAGTGTTGCCTTTCTTTGGGGGTGTTTTTCTTTTGGTTGGCTTCTTTTTGAAGGAGAAATACTGTTCCCTGATAGTGATGGTGAAATTCTGGGAGTGACAGCTTTACCTGTCCCCTTTAAAGATGAAGCCAACATTGTATAACTCCTCAGTACAGGTCCTGTGGTGACTTCCAGCCACCACTGTCTTATGGTTCAAACAGTGGGACGTGATGGCTGCTCTGTTGTGCTTACACTGGAAGTATCTGTCACATAAGCATATGAGGCCTGTAGGGCCTTCCAGGGCTCCTCTATTTCATTTCCCAAAGTATAAGGGCTGGAATACAGGTGAAGGTGTTGACAGTATGGACGGGCTACTGTGGTAGTGTAACATGTTATAGTCTACCTGCAGGGTAGGAACCACTTCCACTGTTACTAGAGCTGCACTTCTTAACCACCAAAGCACCAGGAGAACCCCTTTCTGTGCTGTGTCAGCATGTGCCTAAAGTAACCTGAGCAAGCCATCAGATTGGAGAAGCAGGCACTGACTGTGCTGTCAGCATGCAGAACTTTCCTGGACATTCAGTGGAAGAAATAGTTGTAGGTTGCCCTTTGGATTAGTTTCTTTCTGCCCTCCTCTCTGCCTCTCTTGGTGCTTTCCTCAATTGATAGTACTTGCTCTGACTTCTAGCCTTGCAATTAAGTTCTCAGTACTGTTTCTAAGGTGCCTTTATTCAGTGGTCTTACCCTCTGAGGTTTCACAGTCCTGTTTCAGCTGTGATTGGACATGATGAGGTAGGAATCATCACAGTGTTTAGCAGCAGTTAACTTCTACCCTTTAGAGATAACTGACTGCACAACTCCCTACCATTCTGTCCAATTTTCCCTATCAGAACTTGCATTTTATTCCTGATATTCTTAGTTCCTAACTGATACAGCAAAACTACCTACCTCCCATGATGCTCTTGGCTACAAAATCAAAGTGTGCATGCTTCTCTTGCACACTGTTAAAATGGACAATGTACTGAACCAAAGCACTTAGAATGTTCATATGTTTTCCTAAAGCAGGTTCTCGATGAGCTTTTTAGGGTGAGATAGGGTTTGAATTTTTTTTTTTCCCCAACAGTGAAGTTGAGAAAAAACTTCAACATTTTTTTAATATTGAGAAATTTATTAGGAAAACAACATCATCTCTGAAGCCTCCTCTCTGATGCCTGAGTTAAACTCTAATCACAGCTCAGCTCTCTTGGAATTTGGCAGCATACCAGTGCTCCTTCCCTTTGGTAGGTCATGTGGAAATACTGGAGCATTTTCTTAAAGAACCTCTCAGCTCTTCTCAGGTACTCGCACTGATGTAACTTTCCTGGTAGGATTTTAATTCCTTTTGCATTCTGAACAGCATTTAAACACTATTCATAATAAGCACCATTCAGATCTACAAAAAAATATTCAGCTTGAGAAATCTGGGTTTAAATTGATATTTCTATTCAGATGCAATAATCACATGCTTTTAATCTTGAAAATAAATGTTTCATGTGATTGATAAAATGAACTCACACAAAGTTCAGAAGTCTATTAAAGATGTTTACTGAAGGCTATATGAACAGCTGAGATGAAAGTTGAGAGATGGTTGCTTTGTTCAGTTTTGTCAGTGATAATATTTAAGATTCTCTTTCCACTGCTATTTACACCAAAATCACCAGTTGGTTTTAATTTATCACCACTGTCCTGGATATTCTTTCTGATCGGGAATTTTAATTCTGTCAAAGCTGTCTTAACCTCTCTGTAAAAACACAGATCTTTGATCTGTAATTCTGTGAGGACTATAGTGACTATGAATAGCATACTTGGATTTCATTCCCTCTGTGCCGCTTCTTCCTTGTTTTCACTAGTCAGTCATATTTTAGCTGGATATGAAGTCCTCTCTGGTGAATTCCAGTATCTGATTAGCCTGATACTGTGGTGGTGTCTTGAGTCATGATCGCTGACCTGGTTCCCCATTTTCCTAGGCTTGGTATGCAGCCACACAATGAAATGGCAAGCTGTGCCTGAAAAACTTATGAATTGGTAAAAACGAAGTTATATGAAAGAATGTGACCTGCCTTGGATGAATGCAATGACCTTTTTACTGGATCAGTACTTTTATTTACGTATTAAACGTACACATTTTTTTCCTTCAAGTCCTACAGAGTAGGCTGAAAAGGTGCCGTATCAGGCAAGAATGTGTGTAAAGGATTCCTTTGTAAAATGTTGGCAGCAACCCCACAAGTCCTTGCCAAGTCTCTCCAGCCCACCCACCCGTCCAGAAGGATGCCAGAAAATCCCCCAGTATGGCTTGGTATTGGCCCTGGGCCATTTGTAGCGGGGGGACGCTGGCTGTACAGGCCATGGTGCTGAAAGGGGCAGCAGTGCTGATAGCCCCCTGCCCTGGGAGCTGCCTGGAACGGCTGTGAAACCACAGTCAGTGGCACCATCAACACCCTCACCAAAAACACTCCTCACAAGTGCTCAAGTAACGCTGGGGACAGAGCAGAGCACTCCCTAGGCAGTCAGTGCACTAACATCTGGAGGGTTTTCACTCTGTTTATGCTTTGCAATGTTCTCAGATTGCTGTGATGATTTTAAATGCATTTAAACTTTGTATCCTGTGCTTCACAGGAAAAAAAAGTATTGTTTGTTGAGGGCTGCACATGAGGCAATGGCTATGCCAGGAAACAGAATCAAGCTCTCTTGACCACCTCACCCTTTTCTTGAATTGCTCAAACATCCTCTCCCTTTGTCCTTCATTTGCCTTCTGCAATACCTTGATTCCTCTTCAACAAACTGATGTGTTTTGGTTAGAACTGCAAAAGATTAATCAAAATAATGTTCACTGGATATTTAAAAAAAATTTCTCATTATTTTGCCCAGGATAGGTTTCCAGAATGGCCACAGCAGTCCCTCAGAACAAATTATAAATGTCTCTTGGGTAAAGGTAGAAATCCTGTTCCTGAAATGGCTGTGGAGCCTTAAGTTAAAAAGTATGCAGAGCTCTTGGAAGTGGCAGCCACCTACCCATGATCTTTTCTGCAAGAAAAGGACCTCTGTGAGACTTTTGCTTTCTCCAGAGTTATGCAAGAATTGAAGTAAGACACTGTAAAAACTTAGCAGTCTCTCATGACCAGCCCTGTGCAAATGCAGGATTTTCCCCTTAGGTTAATTATTTCATATTGTTAGGCTGGTTCTATGTGACCCAATGAACAGAGTTCCCATCCTTCTCAATGCCTTGCTCATGTTTTCTTCCCCGCACCGCCCCCCCCGCCCCCCATCATTTTCCGTTCACCACAGGGCACGGTTTTTGTTCTCTTAAGTGTGTCTTCTAACTCTTCATTTTTCCTGAGAATATCAGCCTCTCCCAGCACCAGAAAAGCTATGAAAAGACTTCTATTGGCTGCTTGCTGTCCACAGTGTCTCCAGTTAAGCAAGCAATGACTGATCATGGTAGACAAAGCCCAACCCTTTCTCCATGCAGGTTCCCGGTGTGCTCTCCGAGTCTGTCTTTGGCACTGTGTTGTGTAGGATCTATTTATATACAAAGGCAAATAAAATCTCTTGAAATTAAAAATCACCTGCTACAAGGAAGAAGCTTGTGAAAGAAGGATTCAAAGGTCTTCAGAAAGAAAAGGGAGAGATTAAGCAAAACACAAAGATAATAGGAAAGGAAATAACAAGGTTGATAATCCACGGTGCTCATGGGAAATAGAAAAACTATAGTGGTAAGAGACTCTTGGAGGCCAGAGGAAGACAGTAGAAAAACTGTTACATGCAAAAGTGCTGTACTAGTAAGGTGAAAGACAAGGATCGGGCTGATAAAGATGGCAGATAGCAGAATGCAACCCTGAACACATACTTCAGCTGGCTGGGTCTGTAGTATGCTGTCTGTCTTCACTCTTGGTCTTAAAAACCTTCTTCAGATGCATGTGAGACCTGTATTAAGGAGAAATTACGTTGCAATTTCTCCTTAATGGTGACAAAGAAAAAGAGAGTCAGAACTGTTTACTTGGAAAATGTCACTATTTAAAATTATACTCTAAAATGTTTCTGACATTCTAACTCCTTTGAATACAGTATCGCAAAAGCTTGATAATTCTAAGCAGTGCCAACTGCTTCACCTATCTCGACGGATTCACTCCCAAGTTGCAATTTAAAATGTCGGTGTCGTTGATTGACATCGATGAATTTTACAACTCCTAAAGTCAACAGCCTTTAGGGCAGTACACGGCTAATGGCTCCGAAGTGCCCAAACCGGCAGAACCAACAACGGTGATCTCCAGACGGCTCCTGCCGGGCACGGTGACCTGGCGGCTGCCCCCGCCCTTCCCCGGCCAGACTTGGCGCCGGTCGCGGGGCGGGGAACCCGCGGTCGGGCCGGGGCAGGTGCTTGTTCCCCGCCTCCGCTGCTCAGACGGCCCCGAGGGCGGCGGACAGGCCGGGGGCAGGTGCCGGCCGCGGGGGCGGAACGGGCGGGAGGCCGCGAGCCAGTGGAGGCACCGCCCGGGCGCGGCGCGCCCTCTGGGGCGGGCTCTCTCCGCCCTTTCCGCTGAGCGCAGGGGGAGGAGCGGCGGCAGCAGCGAGCAGCGTCCCCGCTCGGAGCGGAGCTGCCCTGCTGGAGCCGGGGGAGGGGAGCGAGTGGAGGGGTGGCCGAGGGAGCCGCGGCGGTCTCCTTCCAGTCAGAGCGCGCGCCGCGGCCGCCCCGGGCACGGCGCCTCCCGCCGCCCTCTGCGGGCCAGGGCGCCCCCGAGCGGCGGGGCGCTGCACCCGGCACCCCTCTCACCTCATCATCATCATCCTCCCGCGCGGGGCTGGGGCGGCGGTCGGGCCGGGGCACAGCACCATGCTGCCTTCGCTCCCCCCGCGCCGCTCTGCCTGAGGGGGTCGGCGGGAGCCATGCAGCCGGCGCTCCGATAGGTGAGCGCGGCTCTGCTCGGGCCGGAGTTTCATGACCAGCCCCTAAGCAGCGCGGCGGCACCGGCACCATGAGGAACGGCGATGACTTGGAGGGGTTCGACGGCGAGGCGTCCAGCACCTCCATGATTTCGGGGGCAAGCAGTCCCTACCAGCCCACCACGGAGCCCGTCAGCCAGCGCCGCGGGCTGGGCGGCCTCCGCTGCGACCTGGACTACCTGCGGGGCACCTTCGGCAGGATCAAGCTGGCCGAGGTGGTAGGTACTACCGGCGGGAAGGGGACCCGCGGCCGCCCGCGCTTGGGAGAACTTCCCTGGCGGGCTTCTTTCCCCTTTCGGGTGCGGACAGGGAGCGGGGAAAGGCACCCCCGCCCTTCTGGCCCCGCGGCGCGGTGCGTACCTGCGGGCGCGGCGCCTGGCGGCGGCCCAGCCGTCCTCCATTTCAGGCGGCCGGGGAGCCCGGGGCTGTGTCAGCCCGGTGTGGGGGGAAGGCTCGGTCCGGCCCGGGAACTGCCTTCCTGGTTCCCGCCGCTCTGCCCTGTTGCCGTCCCCGGCGGCTGAAGAAACGCTGCTGGGTCTGGGGGGGGTCGCGGTCCGCCCGGCTCGATCCCGTCAGGTGGTGTGGCCTCCCCTCGCAGCGGGAAGCGGCCCGGTTAGGCCTCCATTACGGTGGGTTCTGTAGGGGGGCTCGGCTGTGCCGGCTGATTTAGTAAAGGGTTTTACCTCAGTGGAAATGCCAGGGCCTGCCTGTGCCCTTGGAAAACTCCACCGCTGCTGGCTTTCCATAGGTGGAAAGAAAAGGTCAGCTTCTCAGTATGTAAACTGTTCAGTTCAAATATTAAATGCTCTTTCATTTCGATGAGCTTGCCGTGAAGACTTTGGGGAGCGGCGTGGTGGGGGCTGGAGGTGCGCAGCGGTCCTGCCCAGGTGACACTGCCCCGGCAGCCCAGCCGGGTCGCTGCGAAGTCTGGTGGGTGTTTGTT
>JAOEGS010014570.1:70815-90739 GCA_025447755.1 Corythornis vintsioides
GTGCGCAGCGGTCCTGCCCAGGTGACACTGCCCCGGCAGCCCAGCCGGGTCGCTGCGAAGTCTGGTGGGTGTTTGTTCAGGTCTGGGGTGCTCGTTGAGGACCGCATAAATCGGGCGACCTATCTGAAATGCCCAGGTGGGGGTCTCAGGCGTGGGTTGTCCCACGGGATCAACTTCAGTGCCTTCGAAGTACTCACGTGTTCTCCTTTAACAGACTGAAGGTCTTTTAAGTGTACAGAGTAAATGAAAAGAAACGTAGGGAGGGCGGGGAGGAACCCATCAAACACGTTTTTCTGTTCTAAAATGAAATGTATTTGTTAATGTCCTTTGAAAAGCTGAACTGTTTGTGGGAGTCGGTGCAAGTCTCGAAGCACCTTAACAGCAAAAGTGCAATAACATCTACTCGTTTTGTCAGTTTTCCCGTTGATAATGCTGGTGTTTGTTTTCACCTGATCCACTTTCAAAGTGACTTCGATATTAATGTTTTTTAAATTAACACGTGTTTTTCAGGATATCTTAAAATAAAGGTTTTAAGAAAATGGCAGTAAGCTTGAAATAAGTAGTTTCTTATAGGGTGCTACAAATTATTTTCCCTTATAATGAATGAGTACTTTGAGGACTGTGATGACAGAAACACTTTACTATTTCATATCTGTAGCCAGCATTTAAAAACACTGCTGATTAGTACAAGACAAAGCTTGCACATACAGGCTTAATGTAAAATGCAATGAAATTATCTGAGATTCAACAGCGAAGCAGATGTATAGAAGATGTATAGCAGGCTGCAGTGATGAATCTGCGATTTATTTAATTATTTTTACAAATAACATTTAAAAGTGCATTTTTTTAACTTAGCTTAGTTAGTTTTTCTGCTTGTTTCCTCGGTGTAGAACAGAAACTGTTGTCTGCAAGTGGTAGCAGTGAGTGTGTTACCTGAGTAGTCTAACAACAAGGGATAGTTGTATTTGTGTTATATATTCTCAGGACCGAAGCCAAAGAGTCTGTCATCACTGTGCCACATCTACCTGTCTTCGAATTGTTAAAAGCTGTGTGTGGTGGAAATCCTGGGGTGGTGCTGCCTGAGACGCTGAAATAATCTGCCCTCGGGAATTTTGTTTCTGTTCGTACTGCTGATCCTTCTGTAGTACACTAATAACTGTGGCAAGTCATGTCACTAAAGCTTGTAATTAAAATGAGTGATTACTGGTAAGGAGTGAATCCATTTTTATTGAACTCTGATATGCTTGGAACAAGTTTCAAAGTTACATCTCTTTAAGTTTTGTTAGTTTTGTAGAGAAAGATGAGTGGAAAACCAGGTAGTGCTGGAGTTAGGGACAGGGGAGTGTTCTTTGTTGAACAAAGTCGTTACTTCTTCCAGCACATTGTTAGGAAGGTGTGTACGTGCAGATGAATATCTTCAGGAGAACAGAGTCGTTGTGCCTTTTTAATGAGAGTGATTGGAGCTATTGCACAAGAGTGACTTGAGCTGTTGTGCGTAGTTCCTATGGAGTGTTTGAACCCACTGGGTCAGAAGTTAACAAGAAGTGAAATCAGCTAATGCAGGGTAGAAGTTTGTGTACCAGCAAAACACCTTCAGTTTCTGCACAGTTGTACTCCAGGGGAGCTGGAGTTTATTGTAATGGCTGGTGGAGCAAACTACTAAATTTTGCAAACTGAAGAAAAATTGAGCAGTTTAGTAAAAAAAAAGAGAACATATTCCACAGTGTGATTAATTTGCTTTTTGCCAAGTATAGTTATTTTAATGTTTAGTAATAACTTTAAAAATGCTGTAGGAGCTAAAATGTATCTAAGTCCATAATATAATACTGTAGCTCTTAAAAATGAGGAACTCCCTTTATTGCACAAGAGAAAAAATAAGAAGACAAGTATTGGTTAGGATAAAAATTGTAAATATATTCTCGTAAAGAGAATGCACGGGAAAGATAATGCACATGCTTAGTTTAGCATCAGGATTTGTCTTAAAATACAAACATGACTGACAGATCAAAATAATCAGCTCAAGACAAACTGCTCTTTTTTTCCAATTTTCAGTTGAAGGACTTTGCTGATTAGTTCATAGTACTGTATATGAAGGATAAGCATTGTGGCTTCAATGGCTCTTCTTCCAAATGTCCATTTTTGAGTGTCAAAAGCAGAAGGAACAGGGAATGGGGCAGAACCCCAAGTGGCTAAAAGTAGGTGATTGTAGGAATATTGTTCCATTGTAGATTTGTCTTTATTGGTTGAAAACACTGTTACAGGAGTCATTGCAAGCTGGAAAGCAGTATGACATTTTAAGCATATGGAGTAATTTAGGTGCCACCAGGCGAGAGAATAGTTTAAACTCATATTTATTAATATTTTGAGAGACTGCCCTAAAATGTCCTTTAAGAGGACACTTAACATAATTATCTATGATTTTGATGCATGTATAGTATTGTACAACTTATTTCTGAATTGTATTTTGTCTTTTTTTTTTTTTTTTCTTTGACTTCCAGAAAAGATTGAGTAGCATTATAGTTTTTGGTTAATTTTAAATTGGGTGTGCAAACTAAGAAAACTGTGTTTTACTGTTTAGGGCTTCTTATTAATATTTAAGTCTAAGTTGAACAGCTACGTCATACATATGTCTGCCTAGTCAATAATATTCAATATGAAGAGTAGTGAGGAAGTAATAAAAAGCACCCATATGGAACAGCTTAGTATTGAACCGATTTTCCTCTTTTTGAAAGCTTTATTGTTAGATAGGTGAGCTTTTCAGAAAGTATCTCTTTTGCCCATCTTAGTCCGTTGAAATAGTCGAGTTTGTGTTTTATTTGGATCTGTGAGGGAACATCTGCTGTAGCTAGTGCAGAAGCTGTAAAAGTCTTTCGAAGAAGCAGCTCAGAGGAAGGTGGACTGTATCAGGAAAGGAGTTTTCAGGGCTGCTGGGATGGCTGAGACACCTGATTGAGTGTCATCAGGTGAGTGGGAAGTAAACAATGCAAGAGTAAATTAATGGATGGAGAAAGAAAGCAGTATGGAGCTGTCTTGCTTTTTTTTTTTTTCTTTTTTTCTGAGTGTTTGAACTTTAAATGGAAGTCAGGTTGAAGCCAGATTTGTGTACTAAAGAAATACTTTTCCTGTGGGGAAGCTGAAATATAGGTGGAAATTGTCTCGGCTGACTCTCCATCATTTAGGTGGAGCAGTACCTTGCCATATGGCAGATGAGAGAGATTAGATAGCTGTACTTGGAGACCAGAGCAGAAAAGCTCTTTAGAGTTTAGTTTCATTACTTTCTGGCATGGTTTAATGCTTCTCGTGCTTCTGGGTGCTTTAACAATTCCCATGGAACTATTGTACAATTATCAGGTACCCCTCAAAAACCTTCCTTGTGGACATCCTCAAATGGTTTCTTTTGTTCTCATGCTTCTTCCCCATTCCTTTGAATTTCCTAATGAAAATCTCTCATTTACTGAGTGTGCTTGCGAAAGAAAGAAAGAAAGAAAGAGAAAGAGAGAAAGAGAGAGAGAAAGAGAGAAATGTGAGGAATCAGGAGGGGTTGTCATGCAGAAGAGATGAGCTGGGTAGCAGGTACCACCTCTTTGCTGGAAATTGCTTTACGTGAGATTATCTGGGTGGTTTTTTTCCTCCCCTCTCTTAAAACTTTTCTAAATGCCTAAATATTTTTTATTGATTGTTATAATTGTGCACATTCAAGTATCTTACTACCAGTTGAACATAGACATATGTTCCCCACTGAAATTGCCATGGAAAAATCATGACTGTTTTCAGCTCCTTGGTTTCTTTGGGAACCGTAACTCCAGGTGAGTTATGAGAAGACCAGGCAGGATCCTGTTGGGAGCCTCGTTGGATCTCACCACGATCCTGCCAGGTTTTCACAGGCACTTGTTTTAAATTAACATGTATCACCTTTAGCAGTTGGGACAGCTGATGTGAAAAAAATTGTCTGGCAAGATTAATTTACATTGACAGTAGTTAGGGATGGTTTTACTGGAGCAATAAAATCACAAAGCAACCTTCTGGTTGAAGTAGCATGTGCCAGAAAACCCTTATCATGTGCTTGCTTAAAAGAGGATGGCATTTGTGGTGGTTAGTGCTGGCCTCTGTGGCTCGGACAGCCCTATACTTTATTTTCTTCATGAGTCTTTTCCAAATGCTATAAAAATCTATCAGACACTCCTTTTAACCAAGGTGATACCTCTGCTTGGGGGGTCTTGTGAGATACAAGTTGCTGATGAGTGTACTGAGAAGTATCACTGCATGCTTGCTCTTGTCTTGTTCTCAGTAGCATATGATACTGCCCATCAGAGGAGGCAAGATTCTGAGCTATTTCTGGTGGAAGTAGCAGTTTGCATGTTCACACTTTTCAGAAGGAGAAGTTTCATATTCATTGATGGGAGAGTAGCTCAACGTTAGAAAAGTTGTTTTGTGGCTTACTGTCATTATAATTTCCAGATCCAGAAACTGACTTAGTGACTGTAAAGTTTGATTGTACATAAGTTTGGGGGTTTTTTTGTAAGTAAGCTGCAGAAAATTAAACTGTAGCAATTAGAGGTCAGTAAATATTCTCTGTGTGGTGAGGTCATTCCATGGTGGTCAGGTCAGTCCTTACAGAAAGCATTCAGCAGTCTGGGTGAGAAGCAGAGCTCTGCAGGAGATACCTGAGCCTCCCAGGGCAGCTCTGGTGTCACAGGCAGCCCTGTACCTGACGGTTTTTTCCCTAAGTGATTGATGTTAAGTTAGCTGCTGTTTAGTTCTGCACTTCAGAGCAGTATAGAAACCTTCCTTATTTCTGGTATGAACTTAAACCTAGTCAGTTGATAGCCATTTTTTCTTGTGTTAACATTGCTGCTCTCCTTAACAACTCCTGATACCTTTGTGCAGTGTAGAACAGCTGTCTGAACTCAGGCAGCCTTCTTCTTGCTGCACAAGGCCAGACAAAAGTGTTTTGGACTCTGATGGTAAGAGGGACTCTCTGGGCTTGGGCCCGTCTGTCTCTTCCTTGCACCACCCTGTGGCTGTGGTAACCGTTTTGTAGTTGGCAGAACCTGAGGAGTGGGTAACATTTTGAGGGTGTCCTGCCAGGGTGGATGGTGACATGGCACTTTTCAAGCCTCTGCTGGAGCAGGCTCTCCCCTTACACCCTAGGATTGCATCGGTAATGTATAGTCAGTCATTCTGCGATTAACTGTATCTTCCATCTTATGTTCTCAATTTTTTCCAAACAATAAATGTGTGGTAGGTAAGAAGTCCTTGTGACTGTGTGTTGTATATTGTGTGTTGATTCTCAGGGGTGTTCACAGCTGCTTGCTCTAAAGATACTAAGCATGACAATAGACACTGGTGACCTTTGGCATTTGGTTTTAGAAAAAGACTGTTAGAAATGTCATATTAAAAGGATCAAATTTGCAATAGACAAATATGCTTAGAAATCCTCATTAGGTAATCTAGTTCTCTTCAGTGTCCCTGAAAGGCTTGATTTCTCTTTGGAAAAAAATTATCTTTAAAGGTTGTAGATCTCCAGTGTGGCAATATTTAAACTGACATTTATCATAGAGGGAAGAATGATCAGCCACCTCTCTTTAGCTTTGCTTTTTATTGTTTCTGTGAGCAGCTGAAGAAGAGACTGTGATTGCCTTCACATAGAAAGGTGAATGGGTTTTGGTCTCTTTCATGGTGTCTCAACACCAGTTGGCCTTGGGCTGGTGTCCTACTGTCAGTAAACTCCAAATTTCTGCTGTAAGTTTCTCTCTAAGATGGTGGATAGTTTCAAATTCTGCTTTACTCTTAAGAGTATGGAATGAAGAAAGCGAAAACTGGATAACAGTAACCTGATACAGAATGGGCATAAGAATATCCAACTGTGGAAAGATGGGTCCAAAATATTAGTGACTGTGGGCAAGAGAGTCTTGGAGCTGATGGCTCACTCGGCCAAATGCAGCAGCATGAGTCGAGTAATGCAGTCTTCTCAGTGACAGGCCTCCAGCCTGCTTTTAGGCAGTGGATGGCTGGGGTGAAATCTGTACTTGTGCAGCAGTGTGCTGCTGGAGTGGCACACTGCCTGGAGGGTGGCTTTGGGTAAGCAGAGTGACTTTTAATATTTTCATCTCACTGTGTGTAAATTAATAAAACCTTATTATTAGGTTTCTGACTGTTGTAGTTAATTAATGGCTGTTAAGGCTCTGATAGTTAGTGCCTTAGCTTGTAAAATATGATGCATTTTTATCCAAAAAAGTGCATTCAGCCTTGGCTGCAGCTAAACCTTTTTTAATATGTAACTTGATATTCAGGTTGCTTGAATAATTCCTTGTTTGATACACTTTAAATTTTCTTTAGCTTGTATGTATATTCACAAAGTGTTCAGCCTGCAAGTGAGCTGAACTTGTTTGTGGTAGTTCTCTTCATTACAATAGAGCTTAAAAGCACAGCAACCCTGTGCCCAGTGTGTAGAAATGCCTCCTGTGCTTGCATCTGGAGTTGTGTGTGGTGATACTTTTGCTGTAACTTTCACTTAAGCTAAACATTGTTATTTCTCAAATGCTTTAAGTCTGCCAGTAATACAGCACTACCCAGAATAGTTCTGGCATTTTTTTTAAAAGTTATTTTGGGAGTCAACTACAAGCATTTCCGTGTTAGTAGTTTTCTGTAGTTTTGTATGTATCAAACTGAAATGTTCATGCAAGAAAGCAACAAGCAGGGTCGTGAATATTATTAAATAACTTCTACAAGTCTTTAATAACCTTCTGCAACTTCTGTCTTATGAAATTATTTTAATGCTAGGAATTAATACTTGCATGTTGTGAATAATTAGGTGTTTGATCATGTACTTTTTGAATAAAAACTGGTTGTTGCATTCATTGCTTAGAAACATCTAACGCAGATGAAAGAAACCTCTTATTAAACATAGAGCTCTTTTGCTTTCATATGATGCTATTGGTAACATTTCTTAAGTATTTTGGAAAAAGTGTTATTCCAGAATTCAGTCTTTGTATTTAGTTCATGGTGGCAGTACAATGAGAATATTGACTAAAGGTGAGGGCCTTGTTGCTAGTCTTGGGGCTTTTGTGTTGTTAACATGTTTAGAGTCCTCTGTTTGCAGTGTGCCAAGTTTGTTTGCTGTCTTCAGGCAGATGCCTTTGTGAGTAACAAAATCACGAGGAGGTGGACTTGCAGTTATGCAATGACAGTCTGTGGGCTCTTTTCTATTTTGGAGGAGATACTACTGTGCAGTGCTTCTAAGATGGGCTTGAAGGTTTCATGCATTCCCCGGTACAGCTGGCAGCACTCTTCAATGTTCTGGCCCACATCTATTTTTTTAATGTTCTGTTTTACCAGTATGTCTAGACTCTTTTTGCCTTTTAAGGCATGGCATCTAAGGGGGCCTTCAGATTGCAATCTTGGGAACATTGGGATTGTAAGGACATTTTGCACCATTTCCTTTCTTTTAAACAAAAACAAACCCAAAAAAAACTTTAATGGATTCCATAGGACTACTTTAAGTTCTTGATTGTTTTCTCATTAAAATTCCTTTCTTGTTTTAGTGTTTGTGGGATGTTTGATGTTTACTCATAACTGAGATTAAATGGGGTTTTAAAGGATACAGACTGATTCTGATAGTTTTAAAATAGAACTTTGACTTTTTAAAACAGCCTAACAAGCTAGGTGAACAGGAGGCTGCACAGATCAGATACTTGACAAATGTTATGAGTACACCTTTGCTTCTTAAAACCAGTTATTTATCTTAGTGTTTGTTACAAATTTACAGTACTATGTTTTAATGTTGTTTTGACCAGCCATGTTTCCAACACATTAGCTTATAAATGTGAATGGGAATATAAAGCCAGGTCGTGTTGATTTTTCACTTTAAGAACTCAGTAGAGAATTCTTGTAAGTAAAGTAATAGCCGATTTTTTTTTTTAAACTTTGTTTAAAAATCATACAAACACAACGTCAGTAACTTGCTGCATTCCAGCAGACAGAGTGTATGTATTTACCATAGAGGACGTGTGTGTAGCCTGAAGACAAAATTAGAGTAACTGTATTTATCTATTTTGTTTAAATAGCAAAGATATGGTAAGTTCTTACAGCCTGATTTAATAGGAAATGGCCTTGAGAGGTGACTGTACCCTTGCTGGGATATTGGGGATGGGAAATCTGTTTACTGAGAAGTACCTCTCCTGGACATGCTTTCTTAAGCATTCAGCACAGTTGCTATTAACAAACGAATAAATGCTGATACAAAACTAGTGACACTATCTACTTAGTCTTTAAGATACAAAAGAATTATCAATGATTTTTAGGGACGCTACGTTGTATTTTCTCCTTCCTTGATGACCGAAAGTCATCCAACTTTCTTGAACTCAGCAGTTAAGGTAGACTTCTTTACCTCCACCCCCAGCCATCCCCCCCTTTGTGTTTCCTGTAGTCAGTTTTTACCGTGTTACTATTGTAGTAAAGCCTACATGAGTAGGACTAACAACAAACGGGACTAATGGAAAGTCATTCTGCCATCTTTCTGCCCTCAGTATGTGCAGCTGGCCATGGCTGAAGACTCAATGTATACAAAGTTGTATTTAGTGCAGCACTGAATAAATGTATATTTTACCTAGCTTGTCTAGGAACATAGATATGTATGCTAGTCAAACTGTGATAAAATTGGACTTGAAGAAACCCATTGAGTAGTTTAACTGTGTAAGAATTTCCACTTCTTATATGTGTGATTTAATTCTGGGTTCACCAACATTCTGGAGTGTGATTTTGAAGTCTGCTGTGAACATACTGCACTAGTTAGTGTGCAAGGGCTCCTGCTTTGTGCTGTGTCGCTCTCTGCTTCTCTGGAATAGGTATGGGTATGTCAAGGCTTGTTGTTTGGGCTGTTGAAAATTTTGCTGTCTGACTTTCGTGAGTTGCAGCTGCCTCTAAGAAACCTGCCATGACTTACTTGCACCAGGCAGTATCAGTAACTGGACATCTTTGGGGGAGAGAGAGCTACAAGAAGCTGTGCTTGCAGATGTCTGCAAATGAGACAGTCAATGGGAAAATTAAGCCTTAAATATCAGGATATGGGAAAAAGAGAGAAAAAACCCTCTGTCCTATAATTTACTGTTCTATGTCCACTCACTGAAGCTGTTGGCACAATTGAGTGTACTATGGACACTGAATAAACCTTTACGTTTACGAGCTGTTCAGTTCATTGGGTTGCATGGGAATTAATACAGCTGAAAAACTGGAAATTTAGGAAAAAATATAGCTTGGTATGTTGGGTTTTATGTTGTTTTTTTTGTTGTTATTGTCTTGCAGGACCTATTGCTTATGAAAATACTTCAAATTATGATACAGATGAATTGTAGTTTCTGGTGACTAGGGGCAGAGGTTCCTATGGAAAGAAATCAGTGGTGGAAGTGTTCCTATAGGATGAGTGGCATGTTTGGTTTTTTTTCTGTTCTTGAATGTACATTTGAATCTCATTCTGGATTCTGTGAGGAAGTGTGATGTGTCTAAAACAAAAACCTCCTTGCAGTCTGCCTTGGCTTTGGATTCTGTTCTGTGGTTCTTCGCTTGTTTGGATAAAACCTGAAATATACCTAAATCAGAGTGATGTGTGTTTGTGTTCTTTTTTGCTTTCTTATTTGTGGTTTGTTGTTGTTTTGTTTTGTGTGGTTTGGTTTCTTGCTGGGAAGACGATTGTATCAAATAAGACAAACTCACTGTCAGGTCTGCAAAATAATGCAAAATGAGGCTGAGCAAGTTTGTAGAGGTGCCAGAGTAACAGTGGGCAACATACTGATGGAGATGGGGCTGAGAGTGGGAGTTATGAGGTGACTTCTCCAGTCTGGACAGGGTCCATTCCTAATGTCAGAAGGCACTGGTGTGAGGGGCCACCTGGGCAGAGACCCTGCTTATAGAGGGAGAGAGGGGGGAGATGGTGGCTGTGGTCATGTCTGATGCTGCAGCACTTCTGTGGAGCATGGGTCTGGCCACTGATGCTTCCAGCATGAGTGGGAGTTCTGCACACCAGGGCTTCATAACTACCACATGTCCAGTTATTACTTTGTATGATGAAATGGATTACTTTGAGGACAATAGAAATGTACTGTGAAAAAAAAATAAATCAGCATAACAGGAAGACATTATTTAAAAAAAAACTTTCAAGCATAATATTTCTATATTGCAAGATACTATTTGTTTAATGGTATTTGAATTAAAATTGGTTTTGCATTTATCTAGCAGATAAGAATTTTTTTCTGTAGGTATGTCCAAGAAATAAGCAAAACTCTACTAATGCAGAGTTAGGAAATAAGTCACTACTTCATGTCTGCAGCCTTTTTTTTTTTTTTTTTTCTAGGCTCTGATTAAATTAATTTTTAAAACTGATGCATTTCTATTTTAGCCAGTTGAGAATCTCTTCACCTTAATTTAGTCAATACTTTTTTTTTTCATAAATGTTAGTTATGATATACTTAGAGTTTCAAAGCAGCAGTAATTATTTTGTTAACTTCGAGTGTTGATTACCCTTGTTCTTAAATATGACCCTTTCTCATAATATGCTACCAAAATGTTTCTGGCCTCAGAAATATGTTCTGTATTTAGAATTGGTCTTTTGCCTAAGTTGAGAAAGGGAAGTCAGCAGTAGCTGAATCTTTCAAGGATTATTGAAAACTGCTGGAAGTGGCAAAAGATCAGCTGATTTAATGAAGATTCCACAGTATTTAAAGCACGGAAGTCTTGCCAGGTTACATACAAAAATGAACTAAGGAATAATGAAAACTAAAGGATTGCAGGTATATACAAAACCCCAGAAGTGCAGTCAAGATCTGAAATATAAATATTCTGCTATTATTTCTATCATCACTACTAAACCCAAACCTGAGCTGAATTCAGAGGTCTGAGTTTCTCTGAATTTGTTCAGTGTTGTATTTTGTGCCGTTAGAGCACAATTTAGTTTATCCAGGGTGCTGAATTCACTGGTGATACTTAAGCTTCCCCTTCTGGTAAGCATTGTTTTCCTGTATTTTCTGTCTTGTAAGAAAAATTTAATACTCATTTGTGATTTAAAGGTCCTCACAGTCCAATTATCAGAGTTAATAACACATTTCTTTTACTCTTAAGGATGCAGACTAGGAACAGTCGGGAAATCAGTCATTCTTCTGCTTAGGGTAAAAGATGGTTTCCTGCTGGAGAAGCAGGACTGTGTTTAAGCCATATGATCCCAAATATTCGTATCTGTGCCAGCTGTTTTAGATGTGGGAAATGCATGTGCTTTGCAAGGAATGAGACCCACTTGGTTTCATACATTTAAGTTGGGACTGCAGGGCCAAGTAAATGAGAACAATAAATCTAGGTTTTAATTCAAGAAAGTTTAACGTCTTCAGATACTTTAAGTGGTGTTAAAGCAATTTATTTCTTCTCTATTTTGTGCATATGTATTCTGCTGTACCATTAATTTAAACAGTCTGGATGTAGAAGTGGCTTGGTAGTGTGACATTCTTACTAAAATTCTGTGGGTATTTTTCAGGCAGAAAAAATGCTGACCATTTTGTGGTTTTTTGGAAATCATGCGTAATTATGTCATTTAACCACACAATAAGGCTTTCTGTGGTAATGTTTTAGATAAACAGGAAAACTAATTTTTTACTTTGTTTTCATTGCAGAACTGTCTTTTTTATTTTTAGTGCAAAGTTGTTTGATTATTTTCTTCAAAAATGAAACACAACATTTTCTGACTTGAAAAATACACCATTAGCGACCTCCTAAAAGCTCTTGTTCAGCATTGGTGCCTGTCATAGCACATTTTCCTTATTTTAGGGCAATACAGTGGTTTATGTCTGATGTGCCTGAGTTGCCAAGAAAGTGATGTAAATATAAGCCATTTACATAGCCCGAAGGCAGATGATTTCTTCATTAAGGGCCCTTCTCCAGGGGAATGTAAGGAAAGTTGAGATGAATACAATAATGGTAGGATGTGAATGTGGCTGAATTAAAGGACATTGGATCCAAGTATAGAGGCTGCCTTTCAGGGATTAAATGGCCCTAAACTATGGTGGCTTCATCCCCTTCCAGTGAGGGGCTGCTTCACTCTGAATGGAGCCTTTATGTGGGGGTTCAGTGCTGTTTACTAGCTTCGCCCCATACACAAGTTATCTCGGCAGTCAGTCCTAAGAGTCCCAAACAATAAAATTGAGTAACAGTTTGCCAGCTTATTCAATGGAAAAAAAGCACCAAAAATCATTATTGGGAAACGCATCTTACTTAATCCTCTACTTGGGAGATTTATTTTCTTCTGCCTTTGTGTTCTATGGTGGTGGGAGATAGGGGGTGGTTTGTGGAGATTTGCTCTATTGCAGAGCTGGAGCTGTGTTGCACGCGTTGGGTTGCAAGTCTGGGCAGACACAGACCTTTTCTCAGCTTACCCTGAAGCTCATTCTTGTTGATCCTGCTTTACTGACCAGGCTAGTGCATCTCCTTTTGTCTCAAGAAAAAAAAAAAAAGTATTGCAGGTAGCCTAGGATGGTTCTGTGTGGACCTGAGCATCCAGTAGAATAAGCAAATGTTTCTATCATGGCAAAGTTGCATATCAGTGCAATGTCCACTGTACTTATATCAAGAAGAATGGAAGTACAAGAGAAAGCAAAAGCAACTGTTAAAAAAAAAAGAGAGAAAGTAGTAAAAGTGAGTTATACAAATCTTAGGGCACAGGAGGAATAAGGGTGGAAGAAAAAATTCTCTACAGTACTCAGTGCAGAGAAAAACAACTGAAAAGGATGGTTTCATCCATCAGAGTAAACTTTCCCTATTGGCTCTGCTTGAGAGCTGCATCTGTTGTGGGAAAGAGCAGTAACTCATGTAAGAGGAGATCACCACCACAGTCAGCTTCTCATTTTTCCCCAGTAAATCAACTTTGAAACTTATGCTTGTGGAAAAACTTGTCACAACTCATCACCCTAGACTATGAGGTGTGCTGTGACAGTGAGGGCTGCCTCTTGCAATGGACAAATGGCAACATGCATTTTGCTGACTGAGACCTGTGCTCTGGGCTATGATGCAAAGCCGTTGGTTTATCTTGTTATGTTTTGTGTTGTTGTTATTGCTGGTTTGACTTTTTGTGTTGTGGTGGTTGTGTTGGGTTTTTTTTAGCTAGTCCTGTAACTGCAGTTATGAGAGGCAGTGGCACAGATTTTGTCTCCTGGTGTAGCATTTATGGCTTGTTACAAAGCAAGAGCAAAGCTTTAGCAGCTGGGGAGCATTTTTTTGCCTCCTGCAGCTTTTGCCTCATTTACCTGCAGCAGTGTGTCTCAGCACCCTCAGTGGGGTCTGGATCAAGCATAGAGGCTTCCCAGGAGGGCTAGAATCCTTCCTCCCTCTTCCAAAGACAGTGTGCATAGCCAACGTGGTAAGGCAAGGCACCAGTTTTATGTTGGATCTGTGGGTGTGGCAGAGGGAATTGCATAGGAAGCTCTGGAGAAGGTACTTTTGACGTCTTTCAACCTCTGTGAGCTGCGTGTGGATCAGCTAGTTCAGTGGCAGTGAGGGGTGGCGGGCAGGCAATGCAGATAAGCGTAGCTTAGAGCATATTTTTGTTACCATTGAAGAGCTCTGTGAGGGAACAGGAGAAAATGGTTAATGCTAAATCTTTACCCAAGGCTCTCAGAAAATAATCTGGGGTAGCAGAGACCTAGACTGACGGTCTGTCTGCAGTGGGACCTGCCTGGGAGCATGCTTATGATCACATCAGTCGGCTTTAAGGCTGTGTCAATCAACTGGTATTCTGGGTGACAAAATTGGATTTATATGGCCTGTCTCATTTCTGAAATAAAAAAATGCAGAGAAAATTAAGCATTTTTCTTACAGTGTTAACATATTGTTTTTGAGTATGTTTGTTGTTTGTTTGTTTTTTAAATTAAATTGATCACTGGGTGAACCATGGCCTTTGTGAAGCTGCTTTGGTTCACAGTACAGTTGCGCCAGTGCATGCTGGCTTGTGACACATCTTTACTTGCATTTGAAATGGTTGGGTTAGGTCAAACCTAAGTATGCAATATGAATCCTTTTTTTTTTTTTCTTGTAAGGGTGGGTCACATGTATATGTATTTTGTAATTTCTTAAGGAGTCAAATGAATTCTTAAGGTAGAATTACTTGGAAGTTTGTTTATTCTGAGCTTTGGAGTATGTAAGTAACATGTGACGAATACAGTTCATTGCTCCAAGTGCCTCTACAGTACAGAATTGATTTCTAATGCTGGATGCAAGAAACTAATCTCCTGAGCTTTGACTGCTAAGATTGGGTATGTTAGCCTTGAAGAGGCATTGTTGTCTGGTATGGAGAAGAGTCACTGAGTCAGTGTAAGATACTTAAATTATGATTTATTTATTTATTTTTAGGATGACTATGGGCTCCATGTGCCAAATAGCAGTTGCTCAGTGTAGTGATTGGTGTGCCACAGTTTTTGGTTTCTTCAGTATAATGTTGGTGGCAGAGTTCAGAGCTATTCCTATTTTTAGAAAATGAACCTAGTATTGCTTGGGCTTGTACAGTATTTATAGAGAATATTTCAGAACCATTTATTTTAAAAGAATAAAATTTTCAGAATTGTGATAAAATATCAAAAGCATTGTCAAGAGCAATGAGGACTTGAACTTTTAGATGTCCAATATAAAGTTTTGCCAGTTAACATTGAGCATTAACACGATATTGATTCTGCTTGAAAAGGCTAAGATTTTTTTTTAAGATTTTTTTTTTTTCAAATTGTATTCAGCATCATCCCCAGTTACGATGCTTGTGTTCACAGGAGTGTGGACTACATAACATGCTAATAATGTAAAATGAAGATGTGTTCTGGACAGTATATTTTTTGTGTGTATCTTGTTACTGCTGAACTAAGTTTCACTTTGATTCTGGTTTTCTGAATGTCCTGTTTCACTTCATAGTATTTTTATTTTTTTTTCTCCCCCAAAGCTATTCAGTGTCAAAGATAAAATCTGAATTTAAGTGTTTAGTCACTGGATATCCATTCAGAATTTGGTGTGAATTGGCCTGTTCTATTTAGATTGAAAAAAATTAGTGTGGTCTCTTAAAGAGAGTGTGCTAAGTGAACTTTGAGAGACTTTCTACTCAAAATTGAGGTTTTTTATTTAAAAAGTTTTGGTTTAATTAAGTTTTAAACTTAAATTAGATAACATGTTCTTTACTTAAAATTATTGCTGATATTAGTGACAAAAATGATAACTTGTTTTAAAAGCATTTTTCTTAATTTTACTAGTTTTGTTGCAAGAGGCAAAGACAAATTAATGGAAGAAATTGTATCTGAAAAAGATTGAAATTGGTGAAGAGGGATTGATCAGAAACTGATTACTCTTGTGGCTTTGTCAGGCTTTTTAAACTTTTTGAAAACCTTTATGTTATGGAATATTTAGTGCAGAGGAGGCTATCTCCTTGAGTTCTTCACCCTCCAGTTTAAGTGACTTAGTACAGTCTTACTAGAATTTCGCAGCAGAGAAAAAAGTTCTTTCTGAAAAATGTAAGTTGGTGAGGGAGGGGGTTGGTGTGTTGAAAGCCAAAGCAAAATGCTCTTACGGCCTTTCTTGCTTTCCATGGAAAATTTTTAAAAAACAAGGAACAAAAACCAAACCATCCATGTAACTGTTTTTCTTTTACCAGCACATATTTAAAGAAGAATCAGTTTGAAACATAGAATTGAATATGTGAGTTGTATATTCTGTGGTAGCTATCAGTGGTAGCTATTACTGGTGTATGGTTTTTATCCTTTTAATATAGATCTGTTTAATGGTCAGCACTAAAAGTATAGTGAATTTGACTATTTTATCCTAAATAATAAACTATAATCTTGCAAAAGGCTGTATTTCTGTTAAATTTACCAAGATAATGTTTTAATTTGGCATGAGTAAACATTGCCCCAGTTATATGTGTTTGTTTGCAGCACTAGTTTTTCCTTCATCTATTAGCCACTTGGTTTATGGTCTTACAAGAGAATGATAAAATGTTTTTATACCACTCTGTATTAATGTAATTTGTGTTGAGGTTCACTTTATAGACAAATACATTCCATCTTGCAAGTTTTGGGATAGCATATCATCGGTGAAAAAGGAAATAAAATGTTTGAGGTGCCATTTGCATATTAAGCCAATGGCCTGAAGGGGTTTCATGCCTTTCTGGTTGTCTCTGTCGTTTTGATGTTAGACTTGATGTAATTTTGCTAAAATACGTTTTGTTAAACAGGAGATATCCAGAAAGTCTTGCATTAATTTGCTTTTATTTTTGCTCTTCAGACAGTACCCTGTTATAAACTGAAGTCACACATTCCTGAGTGTAAACTGATCATGTTCCCAATGGAAATTTCAGGAATACTTGTGGCTACTTTCAAAATGTGGAAATCTATTTATATTTTTTTCCACTTGTTTTTCTTCCTAGGTTTTGGCACTGATTGCATTCATCTGCATAGAGACCATTATGGAATGCTCCCCTTGTGAAGGCCTTTATTTCTTCGAGTTTGTGAGCTGCAGTGCATTGGTGGTTACTGGAGTTCTGTTGCTTATGTTCAGTCTAAATCTTCACACAAGAATACCACAGATCAACTGGAATCTTACTGTAAGTTCATACAAATCCTCACTGTTAAAAATAACTGCAAACCTGTTTTTAAATTTGATCTTTGAATTCTACTTTCTACTGTTGTTTATGATTTTGTATGAATGTTCTTTATGCTGAGTATATATTTTACTTTTATTTTGAATGCAAACAGCAGAATGAGCTTTGAAAAGTAGCAAAATGAAACTAAGTAGAACTCAAGTTATTGGCTGGTAGATTGGAAGGAAAAACTTCCTGCTAATGCCAGCCATTGCTGTTTGTGATTGAAGTGGGTAAAAATTCAGCCTGTAGTTATTTAATTTGACAGTTACTTTATTTACAGTAGCCTGTTCTTGTAGGATTTTTTTTATTAGAACAGTCATGCTGAATATATTTTTTTATACAGATGAATGCAATAATTGACTAGTAGTGTAAAAAAACTCTGCTTTCTGTGAAAATCAGGTGTTGTGAATTGCTTATACAAACAACTGTTGAACATTGACTGGCAATGCTTAATATGTTCTCAAATGCAAGTTTTAGGAAGAGAACTGCTGGCAGTGCACATTCCTTTTGTACAAGTCTCTATTTCCATGCTGTATTAGGAGTTAAACTTCCAGATTGGGTTGCATAAACACAGGTCACAAAATCAACATGCTAAGTCACTCTAGCAAGAGATCTGTCAGCTTCAAGGACAATATTTATATCAACTTCTTTGGACAGTACAGATCCATATGTGCCTGTGTTCTGGTTTAGTTTATAACAGTAATGTTGTAAGTACTGTTGGAGACCAGTCCCAGAGGTTTTCGGACTGTTGTGTGATTTTATTTTTTTTTAAATTTAATTTGTTTTTAATGTAATTGATTAATGCTGCAATTTGCATATTTGCAGTAAATGACCTCTCTAAAATGAGAATGGAATGTGGAATTAGATGTGCCCTGGGGATGCATGATCTATTGAGGAGCTCTTGGGAATAGTTGGTAGAGAGATAAGCTGGTCTGAGAACAGTGATGGGTAGCTGTAGGTGGGGGAGATCTAGGTGGCTGGAATGTTACTGGGTTCTCTTGCCTTTTCTCCTTTTGTCTCCATTCAGTAGGTATTGTCATCACTTCTCTTCCTGGCAAGCTGAAAAGCAGCAGCTGTAGGGAGAAAGTAGTCTCTGTTTTTGTTGCCAGCTTGTTGCTTAATGAGCATCACAACAGGCTAACAGCTGGTAACAGCAATTGAAGACCATCTCATTATGGTACATGGTTCTGTACATGCTAGTGGATGTGCAAGGGTATGCCTGATGTGAAGTGTGCCTGAGTGCATCAGTGTCACATAAAATGCATGGTAGTTTTCCTGCTGTGGTTTGATCAAGACTTCTTTTCAGGTGACCACAGAGTGGTATGCATGGTGTCCACGACTGAGCTCTCTGGAAGAGTCAGTGTAATGACTGCATACCTTTGGTCCTGTGTGCCTGTCCCTTCTGTCACTGAGCCCTGTGTCACTCTTACTGCCTACCCAGACACTTCAACAAGATGTTGAATGTGTAGAAGTACAGAAGCCTAAATGCAGCTCTCTGCCTCCCCCCCCACCAAAAACAATGCAGTGTAACTGGTAGGTCATTCCAGCCACTGTGATTTAATGCAGTATTTGAGTGACAAGAATTGCCACTTTGCAACGTTACTTGTCTCTGCATATTGCTCTATTAGAGAGATTTAGAGAAAAGAGGGGTTAAAAATCCACCCATTTGTGATGTGGGTTTGTTTATTTTTTCTATGGTGGTTTTGATGGATTTTGTTTTCTACAGCAATTTTCACACTATGAACCCTCTACATAAACAGCATGGAGCAGCATGACATGTTCAGCCTTCAACATGAAGGGCACATGGAATACACTGAAAATGCTTTTGTTTTAGTTCTTCTTTCCAGATCAACAGAGACAGAAGTAAATTGTCATGATCTAGCAAGGCTCATTCCTTCAGTTTTGTACTGAAGATGAAATGCTTCTCCCATCGTTATGCCAAAGATCTCTTAACAGAAGTGAGAACAGGAAGCTTGTGACCTCCATTAACTGTTGAGGCCTGGTATTGATTAATGATTTTAACAGTCATTAGACTGGTAGGACTGTGGGAGCAATGTAGGAGTATCTTTATTATTCAAATAGCTGTGGCTGCTGTTTCGTGCACAAAGTGGGATGGATCAAAGGCTGCTGATAAAATCTCACCTGTGGGAGATTACTTTGGCAAAGTTAGTAGGAAACTTAAGAATGTAGAGTTGTGGCTGAATGGTTTGGGTTTTTTTACTTTGGCATTTTAATCTTTACATTTCAGATGTATAATTGTACATTATTTGCCTCTTTCAGTATTTAGTACTTTTCTGTGATTTGGTGGTTATTTTGATCGTTTTGCATCCTCTGTGTAGGATACAGTTATCATGGGAGTTGCTTTCTGAGCTACAGATTTTCACATTCCTGAATGCTGTTGGGAGAAAGTCACTCCTGCTTATGTATAAATTCATGAATATATGTGAGTTAAAAAATATGGGTAACTTTATAATGATTGTTTTCCCACATGAAAAAATTTTGTCTCCAATTTTGCTTTTAGAGGCTGTATGCGAAGAAGCTGTTACACTGCTTGAAAGGATGTAATAATCTCAAATTTAGAAGTTCCTGAAACACAGTACTTGAAGAAACTTCCTAGGAACCATTTGAAACTGATTGCTTTCAAATGATCCTACATATTAGAAAGTGCCAGACCATCAACTGCTATTGCCCAACACAGTATGGTTGCCTAAAGGAAATGTCACTAAAATTAATCTTTATTTATAATGTGCTCTGGATATTGTCAGATGTCCACTGTCCCTGGTTGGAATGAAAATGTGGAGGGGTATATACTAGCATCTAACAGATCTGCAGATTTACTGTGGTTTTTTTTGGTAACATATAATTTTGGCCATTTGGGAAAAAGAGTTTTGTTTTGATCTTAATTAGAGGCTTGCAAACCATTTAGACATTTTCCTGAGGTAAACATGCAAGAAGCATGGATTTGGTGAGGCCACAAAAAAAACCTTGCTTGGGTATGTTGGAAAGAGACAGATCTCTTACAGTGAGATGAAAGAACAGTCACTTGTCTGTGTTGTGCAGCACTATCAATATTGTGCAAAAATGTGGATGCTGAGGAACCTGTCAGAGGAAATTTCCATTTCCTTTATGCTTTACAGCTCAAAGGGAGCCTATTCTGCAAGGAGACTAGCAAGTGACATAGGGGAATAAATAGCAAACCACAGCAGAGATTCCTGCTTAAGTGATGAGCTGCTGCTTTGAAGTGTTTGGGGTTTGATTTTGTTGAATTTCCAACCCCCC
>JAOEGS010014573.1:0-48326 GCA_025447755.1 Corythornis vintsioides
GGTGTGTGAGGAGCTCAGCGGGGAAGCGGCGGTGTGCGAGGTGAGCTCAGCGGGGAAGCGGCGGTGTGTGAGGGGAGATCTGTGGAGAAGCGGCGGTGTGTGAGGGGAGCTCAGAGGGCAAGCGGCAGTGTGTGAGGGGTGCTCGTCGGGCGTCAAGCGGTGGTGTGTGAGGAGAGCTTAGAGGGTGAGAAGCGGCGGTGTGTGAGGGGAGCTCGTTGGGCGGGAAGCGGCGGTGTGTGAGGAGCTCAGCGGGGAAGCGGCGGTGTGCGAGGTGAGCTCAGCGGGGAAGCGGCGGTGTGTGAGGGGAGCTCGTTGGGCGGGAAGCTGCGGTGTGTGAGGGGAGCTCGTTGGGCGGGAAGCGGCGGTGTGTGAGGAAGCCTTGGTGGCTGCAGTAGATCAGTGGCCTTTTACCTGAGAAATCCTGTAGATCTATGAGCATGTCTGTCTTTTCATGCCTTCCCTCCAGACTGACTGTGGCAAGTGATCCTTCTGGTGAAAACTGTCAGTGAATTAGGCTCTGTAACTAGGCTTTCAAAGGGCCACTGGTGGGATCAGTGCTGCTGAAACCAGAGGTTACTGTGAATAGTTCTGCTGAAATGCCTGCCAAGTAAATCAATCTGGTTGTGTATTGGGAGCAGTTTGACATCTCTGCCAGCCCAGGTAAAGAGTTGCTCCTCCTCTCTACTCCTCCTCATTTATTCCAAGGCTTCTCACCACCTCAGCTGTGCCTGCACAGCTCTGAGAGCTGTTTTATGAGCCTTGTCCAAGCACAGTTGTGTCTGATACTGTTATGTTACACAGTTTTACCCCTGGACTCCTGAAAATAAGCTTTGGAGTCAAATTTTAGACTTCTAGACTGGTTTTGAAAGGTGAACTTTGATTTCATTCATTGAGAAGAGGCCTTGCATTTTTCAAAATATACCTTCTTGGCGTGAATACTGAGGCTTTTTTCTAACATATTTGAACTGAATGAAGTTCATGTTTATTTAAAGATGTCAACTTGGAATATACTCTGTAAGATCTGAAAAGCAACATTTTGTAGGCCAAGATGTGTTTTGGATACAGTTTCAAGTATTGTCTGTAATATGGGCACTTTAAACCAAAATTCAGAGGAAAATGGTAGAAAATTGATGCCTGGGCACTACAGTCACCCTGCAGTGTTTCTTCTTTTGCTCTGGCTTTTTCAGGTTACTTTCACAAAGTGTTTATACGCACACCTGATGCAGCAGAAGTTTGTTCCATATAGACGCTGTGGATACACACCCCCCTCCCAGATCACCCTCAATACAAAGCCTGTGAGATGGGCATGACAAGCCCATCAGAGTCATAGAGGTGAATCTAGGGGAGTATCTTTCAAATACATGAAAAGATAAATATTCCTGCAGTGTTCCAGTGCCATTTCTGTGAGTAATTCCCAAACAACAAGAGGCTCATTCACGATTCCTGTTCAATGGTAACGTGGACATGGCAAATCCACCCTGTTGTGGGAATCATGCAGTTGTCTTTGATTTGGTTTATGGTGCACCACATGATACTGCAGCCAGTTCATAACTGCCTCTGAAAACACCCTATGCCAATATCCTATATTCTGTTACAAGTACACATGGCACAGCAGTGTGACTTGGTTGGATTTTCTCAGCACTGAATTTCTGTGTGACAAATAGACATTTTTAGGAAGCCTGACTGTGAAAGGGACGGGGAAGGAGAATTATTTATATTCAGACTTATGGCGTTAAATAGGGAGAACTGGAAGGATCTGCAACATGCTCAGAACTGTTGTGTATGGCAGAATATTACTTCCAGAAATCTGTTCCCAAGCCAGAAAGTTAAGAGCCACTTGAAATTCATAAGTAGTTGTACACAGTAACTAAAAGTACTTGAAATTCTCTTTTTTTTTTTTTAATGCTTGTTTCAAAAAATCCTGAACCATTTTCTCTACTTCATCTGGTGCTGTGGCTAGGACAGAGGTGTATTAATTCCTCTAGAATACTCTCTTCTAGTAGTAGTTATTGCTTGAGTAACTATTTATCTTGGTTTTGTAAAATGCTGAGCTATTCCAAGTGAGTTAAGAGGTGACTGAAAAACACCATTTGGTTGGTTGGCTATAGCAAGTATTTAAAAGTTCCATTGAAAAGCAATCCCAGTGAATAATAAATAGAGTGATCTGCCTCACTTACTCCAGACAGGCAGCTGGCTGTAGATTGCTCCTAAAGATTGAATCCAAAAGAGAAATCATTACAAAAATATCTGGGTGTTTGCCAGTTCATAGTATCTGACTGGTAGTTGCTTGAATTTCCAGTGTGTGCTGTTTGGGATCTGGCAGTCCTAATGTTTACCAAGACAAAATAAATGTAAAGGAAAAAGGAAACACGGTAACTGGGCTTTGGAGCCATCAGCAAGGAACTGCAATAATTGACTGTGCCTTGTTTTGGCCAATACTATCTGTGTAACATTCTGGTACTTCCCCAAAATACACTTCTCTTTTGGACATATTTGCACAGAAGGAATAAAGAGGCATTTGCGTGAAAACCTGCACGTAGAGAATATGATGCTCTTGGTGTTGTAAAGCTATTAAAAATCTATCCCAATAAATCATTGGTTTGGGTTTTTGTCTTCTAGCTCTGTTAAAGTGAGTCCAGGTGAGGAAATCTGGACATTGCTTCAGACAGCAACCACTGATTTGAAGGAATGGGACAGAGAAGCAGCTCATCTTCCTCCAGAGGATGGCGAGCTATGTGGAGGGGTCGACTGTTCCTATCACAAGGGACTGTAAACATACTGACAATACAAAGGTAGTTACTATCTAGTCCACCCCTACAGCCTGTAAGAGACCAGCATAAACAGACTTTGACAATAACAAGTATGTCCTGTACTCTTTCAGATGACAGTTGGCTGGAGATTACACCAGATTACCTAGATCAGATGCTGAAGGATGCAAGAAATGAGTCCCTTCCTTCCTCAAATGAGGAAGAGCAGAAATATGACTCAGAAGCTGTCATTGCTGAAAGCATGAAGGCCTCTGTATCCAAAGTTTCAACGAACAAAGGAGCAGAAATGGCATGGTAGGGGTATTTTTAGTTGTGGTGCCTGGTGTAGAATGTGTTTCCATTCAGCTGCAGCCCTTTGGTTGTATCTGTAATGCAGAGAATCAAAGTTGGAAAGCTTTCTACTTAGCAGAGGCCTGAAGCAAACCCATGTTAGCAGTGCATATGTAGCTGCTTTTCATAGAATCATAGAATTGTGAGGGTTGGAAGGGACCTATAAGATCATCTAGTTCCACCCCCCTGCCATGGGCAGGGACACCTCTCTCTCTCTAGGTCAGGTTGCTCAGAGCCACATCCAGCCTGGCCTTCAAAACTTACAAGAATGGAGCTTCCACCAGCTCTCTGGGCAACCTCTCACCACCCTCATGGGGAAGAAATTCTTCCTGATGTCTGATCTGAATTAACCCATCTCTAGTTTTAACCCATTCCCTCCAGTCCTGTCACTACCCCACAGCCTAAAAAGTCTCTGCCAGCTTTCCTGGAGCCCCTTCAGATCCTGGAAGCCACAAGAAGAACTCCCCTGTCTACTCACCTTATGCTCTTAACTGCTTCATCCTTTTTAATTGGTGTTCGTGTCAATGTCTGACTTACAATGCAGGGTTTTTTTCAGTTATTTGAAAAAAACAGCCAACCAACATCAGCCCAACCCCACCCAGAAAAAAATGGCAAACCACCCAGCCTTAAGAGAGAACCCAATGAAGCCCTTAGTGTTTTTTCTAGGCAGGAGAGCTCAGAGATCCTCAGCTTGTTAACTCTTTGTCTAAGGTCTAACACCACCACTTGGTTCCAGAAGGATTCAGGCATGCTTATTGCATTGGTCTTTGGTGCAGTTTTTGTTTGTCCACGACAGAGTTGTTGGTTTTCTTTTCTGTTTCATAACAGGAATTCCTTCCAGGCTAGGAAACTGTCTTGTGGGGTGCATTGCTGTGGAAAAGGGTGTCATGAACAACTTAACAGCTTTCTGGTGTGAAACTGTAGCCAAGAAACAAAGTAAGTAATGGAGGCAGAAGACTATCACACCATGTGAAGTGTGGATTGGAATAGAACATATAGTTAAGGGGCATGACACTCCCAGATGGATATTCACCATTTTTCAAGCATACAAAGATGGGAAGTGAAGAGCAAAGACAACGTGAAGGTAAAGCTCTGTTTATTTGGAAAAAAATATGTAGGTGATCTGACCGCTGTTGCAGGCAGGGGGCAGAAAATGAGAATTTCTGCTTCTGTTAATGTACTAGGGCATCTTCTGGTCATTCTGCTCAGTCAATCCAGGTGTATGCATTGTTGCATGAGTGACAATATATCTTCCCTTACACAGCTGCTTGCCATCTGTTGCAGAGTTTGAGGGCTGGAACCCCTCCCTGTGAGGTCAGGCTGAGAGAGTTAGGCTTGTTAGTGAGTAGTGAGCTAGTTAGTAGAGTGAGCCTGGAGAAGAGAAGGCTCTAGGAGACCTCCTTGCTGACTTTCAGTGCTTAAAGGGGCCCGTCAGAAAGATGGGGAGGAAGTTTTTAGCAGGGCCTGTTGTGACAGGACAAGGAGTGATGGTTTTAAACTCAAAGAGGGGAGATTGAGACTACATATAAGGAAGACATTTTTTAACCCTGATGGTGGTGAGACCCAGGCCCAGGTTGCCCAGAGAGGTGGTCGATGCCCCACCCCATCCCTTGCAGCTGCTCATGGTTACTTACAAAATGACTTGAACAGTCATGTAGTCAGGGCATTCCATTAATATCCTTTCAGGCTAAACATCAGGTTTATCGTGTGTCAACTGTGTCTTGGAGCATGTTTTAAGGTGAAGTGATTTCTTGATATGTTTTCTCTTTGACCTGTAATGCTGAAGAGAGTTTCTGCCATTCACAGTGGATAAGCACTCCTCCGGGTAGGAAAATGGGACCTTTCCATGAAGCAGCAGAGCAGCCCACAGTGATAGCAGAGCATGTGGTGAATGAATGATCAATCCACATTATATCCAGGTAAGATTTTTCCCAGCTCCCTCAGAGATGGACAAGTTGTGTCCTGTGGTTTGGTTAATTGAATTCTCTGCTGGCACTTTTAGGAGATAAACTTAACTTGTGTGCCCTGCTGCTTTTAGCAGGGAGGTGGAATGCTGCTCTGAGCCTGCCTACATTGCTCTTCAAAAAGCTGTTTCAAATGAATTGGATGAATGTTGCCATTTATTAGCTGCCTGTGTATCCTGCTGACTGGTGATATTTGTAGCCACCTGGGTTGTGTGTTCTCGGGTTGTTTTTCTGTCCTGTTGATAGGTGTCTATTGTCTGTAATTGCCCATAACCATTCCTGCTTTCTCAGCAGGAGGAACATGGCCACCTTTATTGTTTCATGCCTAAGTCAAATGGCTACGGATTAAGGATTTTATTAGACAGTATAAAATGGAAAGCTTTCAAAAGATGTGGTGAGATTATTGCCTTGTTATTCTTGCTCTGCTGAAAAGAAAATGTCCTTGATGATAATTAAAAGGAACATGCAGATGTTTAAAACACTGTTTTACAAGGTGAGACACAGAAGCAAACAAATGAGAAACTAGCTCTGTTCTTTCTCTTTCTTCTTGTAGAAAGCAAGTAGCAACTGATCAAGTCTGAAAAAGCCTGGGCTAGTCAGAGTATTAGACAGAGTGCAAGTGTTAGTTGTCCTCAAACCTGTGGCTATCTCATAGCTTCAGCCTGGCAGTGTCTGGCCCACCAGCACAGAGCAGCAGGAATGATCACGCCTCCAGTAACCAGCCTGTCTTCTGCTGTGCTGCCCACATCACCCCAAAGGGACACGCTGCAGCTTGCTTGGCTGTATGCACCCTGCAAATATACACAGTGTGAACACAAGGGCAAAGCACACCCAGCTCAGATGAGTGCAGAAGTCCCACAGCCTTCCCTCCTTTCATTCAGAGGTGCTACTTTCTGCTGTTGAAAGTTAAATGGTATGTGGGCTCCTGTGCTGTGTGTGGCTGGGCTGGAGAGGAGAAGGCAATGCCTTGGCTGGATTGGAGTACAGCCTTATCAGGATGACTGACAGATTGAGTTCATGAACATGAAAGACATGCTGTGACACATGGCTTTTATTGACAACGTAGCAATGGTAGAAGAGTTGTTTGCACAGGTCACCAAGGCATGAAATAATCCTCTCCCAACAGCCTCAAAGAAAACTAACTCTGAGGAAATAGAGCATGTCCCAACATTGTGAGCAGGCTGCCTTTTGGACTCGCTGCTCACGTCTCAGGGCTCCCAATTTGTACCACTGCTCCAAGGGTCTTTGTCTACAACAAATTCTAATGGTAGCAGTCAGTGATGCATTTCTGTTCCCCTCCAGGTCCTCATCCTGATGGCTTTGATATCTTGGCATTTGAACTCTGAGTGAGCAGGCAGAAAGGACTGTCAGCCTGAAGCAGCAGCAATCAGCCATCCTTCCAGCTGTCTCTTTCACTGAGCTTTCCATGCACAGACTGTTGTCCAGAGAAGGGATAGCATTCCATTCCGTCAGTAAAATGAAACCAGCTCCATGCAAGTCACACTTTTGGCAGAGGGTAAGAGGTGTTGCACCTTTTAGGAGTTTCTCTGTTGAGTGCAGCAGTTCCTCTCTCTTTGTGTTACCTGTTCTTCTAATATCCTGATATGTAGCTTTTGCTCTTCCACTCTCTACCACCAGATAGCTCTGTTCTCTCTTCCTTGGGATGGAAGTAACACTTGTCTTACTGCTGAGGATGCCTCTAGTGGTGCCTCTAGAGATATTTTTAGTTGCCCAGATATATCAACAAAGGAGCCCATTTGACAAAACATTAGGAAAAACTGGAAGACTGAATGGGAAGAGAAGCAGAGGGAAGGGAAAGCATACAAACAATGGGTTTTTTTTCCCTAATGTGTTTGTTTGCTTGATTTGGTCTGGTTTTAGTAGTTTTTTGTTTGTATGCTTGTTTGTTTGCAGGGGTTTTTGGTGAGTTTTCATTGTTGTTTTTGTTGGTTTGTGAGGGTTTTTTTTTGGGGGGAGGTGTTTTTTGTTGGTGGGTCTTGTGGTGTTTGGGTTTTTGTTGTTTGGTTTTTTTTAATAGTTCTTCCAGACCCATATACATGTGCACCACTGTCCTTTTATTCCTTTTCTGGAAAAGTTGTGCATTTGATGTCCATCCAACATGGATAAAATTGAGGGAAATGGGACACAGGTGCCAGGGACTCACCATTCTGTGTCTTGTTGGGCAACAGCAGCAGCTGGTCATGGAAAGTTTGATGGTTTGGGATTAAATTTTTATTGTACATTCACTGCAAGTCATGGGATCTCAAAGGCAAGCCACTGTACACAGAACTGTCCTGAGGATGATTAGAAAAGGCTTTGTAGGTCGTGTACCTGAGTGTAACTCTGCCATCAGCCTGGTGCTGTCCTCCCTCTAACATACTTTGCCTTCAGCAATTTTGAAAGCTCTTGTATCAAGCTTTTGTAGTTCTGGTGAAATTGCAGACTTGATGAAGTCATGCCTAAGCTGGTTTGGAAGTTTGCTGCTTCACCCACTCATGAATCAGCTGGTGAGCAATGGCCTGTTTAGGAGGGAACCAGGGTAAAAGACAACCATCATCTTGCTTTGGAGATCTGGGCTCTCTCTTGAGACCCTCCACGATTTCCTCTAGGCCAAACCAACGGGCTTCCTCCAGTTCCAGGCCATTCATGATGATCTGGGAAGAATTCAGAGAGTAGCAATGCTTTAAATCAAATTGAAATGGAAACAGTGGTAGCTGGCTTGCTCTTGCACCCACCAAGATCCTATGCTAGAACGCCCCAAATGCTGCATCAATGCCAACACATTAGGTGTTGACAGCAGTACAGGAAAGGACATTACTATCCACCAGGACTTTGTGCCCTTCATTTCCTTAGGGAAGCCACAAATCAGGTTGCCCTGTATCATAATTGCATTAGCCTGCAAAGCACAGTAATTAACACATCAGAAACTGCATGTTCTGCAGAAAGGATGATATTAATAGAGATTATTAATGCAGAGATTACCTCCTCTGCAAAGTTCAGAGGAGAAAATATAGGGTGTTGGGCTCTGGGCTTGTCTATGTACAGTGATCTGTGCAAAATCTGGCACATTGCAACATTAAGCAATGATTATTTGGGAAGTTTACACCTGTAGGAAAGCTGATGGAAAACTGAATTTTGAGAGAATCTGATGTTCTTCAAACTCAAGTCTGTGAACTGAAAGAGATTTTGCTATGTAAGACAACAGTGGAATGCCTCAGGGGAACCTGAGTCTGCTCACCTCAGCCTGCTGTGCTCTCACCAAGGCATGACAGGCTATCATTAAGGAGCTGCTGGGAAAGGGCCAGTGCTGAGAAGCTGAGTACTGGAGCGACTCCACCTCCAGGCCCACCTCTTCTGCCACCTCTCTCCGGACTGTCTCCTCCACATTTTCACCTGGAAGCAACCACATTTAGGTAAGGACGGCCTGGCCTCTGGGCAGCAAACCGTGGCAAAGAAAACACAGGCGTGCTCATTTCTGAGGTGTCCCAGCCCTGACCACTCGGGCACAGGCAGGAGCTCTGACTGTGCTGACCTAGAAACGTTTGTCATCGGGATGCTCAATTAAATCCACCAGCAATGCTTACCTCCCTTAAACAGAGGCATCAAAGATATTTTTGGCTTGGTCACTATACAGTTGGTAGACAGAACAATGCTGCCTTTCTTCATCCTTTTCCCTTTTCAAGCCATTTTCCCTCCTGTAATAAGAAGTCTGCTGTTTTTCTTCTGAGCCAGGCTGCACTAGACACAGAACAGCCTGGAAAAGCATCCAGGGTTCTACCTGGGAAATCTTACACTTGTGTTTACCTGCAGGGGCTAAAGCAAGTGCCAGACAGACATCATTCCATTCCCTTCAGATACCCACAGCTATTCTGAATTCTGCCTGAACGGCAACACGGGAACTGTTTTGATCCAGTATGCTTTTCCTGATACTACCTCCACCCTCCTCTCCAAACAGGCTTGAGATCCCATCATTCTGCCCCCACACCCTGCATGGCCAAGGCCAGCACGATGGACCAGGAATGACCTTACCCATGTCACAGAAGCCTGAGAGCGCAGTGTACATCCCCCGGGGAAACGAGGACTGGCGGGCGAGGAGGCACCGGCTCCCGTCAGACACCAGGGTGATAACCACTGGAGACATCTAAATGCATCAAAGAGTAAAGTCAGGAGTTCAGACTAAACAACTACATGCAAATTCTTGCTTTTCCCAGCTCACTGGGAATAACACTGAAGTAGATGGCTCCATGCAGAGTACTCCTGCTGCCTTTTACAGGATCCCCAGCAGCACTGGCTTGTAGCCACAGAGCCCCTGTGTTGCTTACCTTTGCTTTCCACGTGCTCACCTGAGGATAGTAAGTTATTCCACTGGCGTGGCAGACACGCTTGCTGCCAGACACATTTCTCTGAGTGGGCTGCCCAGTTTTGCTACAGAACTGGTGGAAATCATGCCACCGGAGAAGGGACTGGGCCTGTCAACACCAACAGAGAAACACGATTTTATTTATAGCTGGGCAAACATGATTCAGAGCAGTCTCCCTGAACGATGCTTTGCTGTCTTCTCAGCGTGCAGTCATGGGGATAAACTGTGATGCTGTTTGGAAGCCTCAGAAAAGTAAAGGAAGTATGGGAACTGCTTTGAAAAATAGCAGATTCTGTAATTGATGTTTAATGCTTTAGCATCCAAATTTGAGCATATTCTGGGGAGGTGGAGAAAAGTTCTCTTTTGGGATATAGTGGGAGTAGTAACAGGAACTGAACTATTCCAAGGAGTCTCCAACTCTGAATATCCTCCTGAAAAATTGCCCAACCACCATAAACATTACAGAGCAGGAAAAGAAATATGAAATATTTCTACTTATGGCTCATGGCAGATGATTTTCACAGAGGTCTTAGGGCTTGCAAACATATGGCATCTGCAGAGCAACAGCTTCTAAATGAGTAGTTTTAAAAGAGCAGCTCTGTAATTCTGTTCATGAAATTCAGTTTGCCAAGAAGATGACAGAAAAACATTACCTGATCATTGTTAAGATGAGGACAAGCTGGACTACTGGTGAGATCAGTATGTTTAATACTGGACATTTAGCAGGTTGATGCTACATGTTACTGAAGTAATTTTTAAGCTGCTTGCCTGTTTTCACTGCAGGTTGCTTTTTGAGATCAGCAATTTGGGAAAGCTGCTTTTTTCAGTGTGCTTGTACCTAGGTCCCTGGAAGTGTACAGCAGGTATTTCCAAACGTGTGTTAAATCATAAAATGATGCAGGAGACAAGAAGGGTTGATGTTAAAACCCACAACTTCTTAAAGTAAAAAAATCCTGTAGGATACCGAAGCCAGCAAAGGAGAATCCTTCCCATCCACCACGAAGAGAGCCTTTCGTAAGTCAGTAAACGATCCCTTGAGTTCACACTCAATGACTGATTTCTCCAAAGCTCCTGTTTAAAACAACAACAACAACTCTTTGATCTCATAAATTCCAGGTATTGACGCCCTTCATTCTTCCAGTATACAATTTCTGGAAGTTCCCATGGGAAGTGACATCACATCAGTGGTAACATTCCCAAATGTGAAGTGGCCTGCCAACAGCCCACCTTTGCTAACACAGGCACAGCCATGCAGTGCTGTGGCTCTGAACCTCCACACTAAGTAAGAGACTCATCAGAGTCCTCTTGGGCAGTAAATGTTCCCCCAGGAGGACCAGGGATGCTGGTGCATCAAACATGATGCTGACACAAAAGGAAGAGGAGTCAACCCCACCTAAATCCAGGGCAAAGTGTGGTACATGCTCATCTGAACAACTGATCAGCACCGACTTCTCCATCCACTGGGCAGTCTCTTTGAATTTCTCCAGGATCCTTTTCATCTCTAAGAAGCAAGGGAAAGGGGAAGAAAAAGCTGGGATGAGAGTAAATTCCTGCACCCATGATGATCTCTCTGGATCTTATAGGCACACACAAATGGCTCAGGGGAGAGAGGGCACCAGACAAGTGGTTCCATCCAGATGGAGACCAACTGTCTGTCTGTCTTCCTAGGTGTTGCCTGTGTAAAGCTGAAGATACAGATGTTGTCATGCTTGAGGAGCAGCTGTTCATTTTGTTTCTGTATTACACGAACCAATATCTCAGAGAAAGCTTCCCCTGCATTACACCAAATAACCTTTGTTTAGCTGTTAGACCTTGCTTGGTTTTCTACCAGCCCTTTCTCTTCAAAAGGCATGGCCCCAAATGTTTAGAACTGACTGTCTCAAAACAGATCAGGCATATATATGTTGATTCTGTGTTTGATAAGCATGAGCAGGAGTTTGCTTATAAATATCTAAAGGCCAAGTTTCAGCAGGACAAGGACAGATTCTTTTCAGTGGCGCCCAGTGCCAGGACAAGGGGCAATGGGCACAAAATGAAACACAGGAGGTTCCATCTGGACAGGAAGAAAAACTTCTTTCCTGTGAGGGTGCCAGAGCCTGTCCCAGGCTGCCCAGAGAGGTTGTGGAATCTCCTTCTCCAGAGAGATTCTAAACCTGCCTGGACACTGTGATCCTGGGCATGCTGCTGTGGGTGACCTTGCTGGAGCAGGGCAGCTGGACAAGATGATCTCCAGAGGTCCCTTCAATACCTATCACGCTGGGATTCTGTGTCTGCATGCCAAAGTTTTAACTCCAGCCAGTCTTTAGGTGTTAACAAGTAGTGTGCTGTTAACACAGCAGGCTGTTCCTGCCCAGCTTGCTAGGTTTCCAACCCCCCTGGAAGGAGCTGTTTATTGTAAATGACACTGGATCATTTGTCTCTGTGATCCAGGAGACAGATCTTTCCAGCCACCTGCTTACCTCCTGCACTGAGCTCTGGTACCAAATACTTATTCCCAACTTTCCGTAGGAAGGGGGACAGATTGTGAAAGAGGTAGAAGATTCCTGATGTCTGGGCTTGTCTACAAAGGTTGTCATCTTCTTTTAGTGCATTTAAGTATCTGCAGTGAGAAAAACATGGGGAAGATGAGTTCAGGATCATACTGAGATTACCTGTGTTGTGCTTATTTGAATATGTTTCTTTTTCATTTAGCAGGGAGGCTGAACAGACAGTACAATTTAGATGTATTCCACATGCTTCCAGAGTTTCTGAGTCTGCTCTTTGCCATGCCACATGGCAGAAAATACTGCAATTCTTACTTCCAAAGAGTAGCCTGAGGATAATTAACCAGTCTCTTAATCCAAGATGTCTGCTTTATAGGTGTAAACATATGTGTGTAGGAAACCTCGATCTTCCCTTTCATCCCCCCAAATCTGGATGGCTCCAAGTCCTGGTTGGGAAGGCTACTGAGCACTTCAGATGTTGAATACACTTCCCACCAGGCTATGTGCATGACTGCAGGGCACATTCTATCTGTCATGCTGACATCAGTGGTAAAGATCAAGCTGAAGTTTTAGGGCCCAGCTGGCTGGGACTTCGGGGGAAAACAAACATTAGAAAAAGGGTGTTGGGATGTGTTTTTTTGAGGTTGTATTTGACATGAGTTGAGCAGCATTGCTGCACATCTGCCTTGCACTTTAAGAGCTCTTTAGCTAGGACAGCAAGCATAGGCATTCATTAACAGAGCTTCAGCCTGAGAGAACCAGTTCTTATCAGCACTGGAGTGATTTTGACTGTTATCATTTACAGCATTACTATATCATTGCTGAACTGTTAAAATATTAACCCCCAGGTTATATCTAGCTATGGCTGCTTATTGACAGTGGACTCCAGAGTGCCAAACTCTGGTTTTCTTCCTGTGTACACAAGAATCGGATCAGAACTCACCTCATTTTTCTAACATAGGTAGAGTGTAACCTGCAGAGGAGAGAGGAAGCTCTTCTATACACTGCTTGGTACATCACAGCCATAGCCAGCACCTACAGCTGGCTGTCCTGGCCTAAAAAGAGAAGCATAGAGTGAAGCAGCCCTAGAAAGTTAAGCTTGATTTTAAAAGTGCAGTCACTCAATATATCAGCAATCTGTCCCTCGCAGGGTCTGCAGACTGCTGCCATCTACTCTCTAAAATTATTACTTTGGTCTTAGTCTCTAGTCATGCATCAAACCCGATTTCATGGGACTTTTAAGACTATTTAAAGATACCTCAGTTTGTTTCCACCTGTCAATGTGCACAGGTCTTACAGAAGTTGTTGTAAGACTAGACTAAATGCTCCTGCCCTAAACTCCTGGATCCCTGGGTTAAAGAGCAGTGAAGGGGGCTGCTCTCTTGTTTGTGTCCTCCACAGCTGCAACGGCCTCGATCCAACTGCAAATCCCACTGCAGCACACAGTGCCTCTGTGGGAAAGGCAGTGATGCCAGAGAACAACAGCCACAGGATCAGCTGCAGAGGAGAGTTCCCCAAGTCAGATGAGAGGCAGCAGTTGCAGCTGAACTGGATCACCTCCAGCTTTGAGTGGGTTTTGTGCCAAAGGCTCCCACCACACGCTTTCAGCTCAGGCTGTCACAGTCTGCAGTACAAACTCAGCTCCAGGCTGTCAAATATAGCCAGAACTGCTACCATCCCTCTCATCTGTCTGAAACAAAAACGAGCTATGACTCACAGTCCTTAACAACTGTTTGGAATAGTTCACTTTTCAAACGTAGGGCTTGCAGCTCTTTAAGGAGGAAGTTACGTTTGCTTCGTATTAGAGTCACATAAGCAGTGCCAAAGAAGAGTCTGAGAGTCTTTCCCTTTGGTAAAGGGCAGGGATGGCTCCGGAGCCTGGCTGGTGCCTGAGCAGAGGCTCCCGTTTGTACACGGAGCTTGTGCCTCGTAGCCTCTGACATCTCTGCCCCAGATCCCTCTTTCCCACTGTCTCAGCCGAGGGTGCGCTCCACCGGGCTGATCCCTGGGGATCCGGGGACACCAGGCCTGTTGTGGAAGTGGCTGAGGGGATGGAGCATCAGCGTCGCTGGGGCACACGCCTGCGAGGAGGGCGACTGTCGCAGAGCCCGCGACTGAACCGATGCGGCGGTGCGACGATTACGCGTCTGTCGCTTCTCCGCCCCCGCGTCTGGCGGAGCCTGGCGTGTGAAACTCCGGCGCCTGAACCCAGGAGGTTACGAACAGCCCTGCGCCTTGCCGGGGACCGGCTGGGGGACAGGAGGAATAAGTAATAGTACCTGGAACAAGGAAATGCAGCGTGGGTCGGTGTTTAACCCCTTCCTTCCTCGGAAGCACACTGCCGGCTAGGGGTCAGGAGCACTGCAAACTCACGCCACAGTAAAAGTCGATCTCGGGAGGGCAGCCCAAACTCCGCTGCCTTGCCGTAAATGCCACCAGCGCCGCACAGCCGGCCGCAGGTGGGGACAGGCCGGGTGTTCCCCACGGGTTTTCCCCACTTACTGCGCTCTGCGCCGAAGGAACGCTCTCTCCAGCAGCAGGGAGCAGCTGGACAGCCCCACGTTGACCTCAGTTAGGGGCACAGCTCTGAGAGCAAACGGGAGCAGCTGTTTTGCCGGGACGGAGTCGTTCTTCCCCCACTGGGAGCGCTGGGAAGTGTAGTTCTGCCCGGGCTGCTCGCAAGCCCTTTTGCAAAGCTCGATGGCTGATTGCCTGCTCCCGATTTTGATTAACTTCTGGAGCTAGTGAGGCTCCCCGAGAGTAGACTCTTTTGGGTTTGTTTCTGTTTCCACACCTGCTTCATTCCATCAGAAATGCCTGTCTTTTGCCAAGCAGAAGTGCTCATGAGAACAACGCTACTGTGGTAATTTGACCTGCTCTTAGCAGAGGAGTTTGTTCCTCTTCATTTATTTTTCTTTCTGCGCTCCCTCCCCCTTTTTTTTTTTCTTTCTTCCAAGTTTCTCTGCTTTTGTATCAGTAACATCCAGGCATTGTTTAAAGTTAAGGACCATATAAAGTTAAGCACCCCAACCCACAGTTGAATTTGTACAGCTCTGGTTAGAAGGAGCTCTTTTCCAAGACAGATTTCAGAATAATGACAAATTATTTTCATGCCTTTATAAGTGAACAGTGAGCAAACAGATTCCTCTGAAGTACTGAAAACATTATTCTGGGCTGGGACCTACCTGCCTATATTTAGCACAAAGAGAATTGTGTAAACATAGGAAAGCTAATGCTTTTAGGGCAGCCTTTTGCTTTTGGCTCATGAATTGAAGTGTTCTGATCAAGAATTTACGTCACTCAATTTCAGCTTTTAAAAATAATAAACAGAATATGCAGGGAAATAGCACTTCTGTTACCAGCATTAGCAGTTTTAGTTTTATTATGCTTGACTGCTATTTGTGTGCTTCCTGAAACAGAGTAAACCCAATCTGATTAATCTTCTAGGCTAATTGGATTAATGGACAAAACACATCTTACCTTAATAAGATAAAGGATTGAAATATAATCTCTAAGGGAAGTATCCACCCTTCTGTTAAAACAAACTAATAGATTGATTGACCCTAACTGCCTCCAGAAATGGATCTTGCAAGAAGATCTGGCTTTGGAGGGCAGCAGTTAGGGGAGATACTTTGGATGTCAGCTCTTGAGACAGCCTCTCAGACACCAAGCAATTGGTCATTTGGTGAGTGCACCCTGTCCACGTGAAGGATGAAAAAGAAGGGAATCCCTGAGACTCCCCTGATGCAAAAAGAACAGGCAAGGGGGACACAAGCAGGGGAACAAATATTTGTGACTATCACATGGCCAAGACTGCAAAAAAGGTAAAATTTTGTAAGATTAAAAAAAAAAAAAAGCTGGGTTTTTATATGCTTCTATTGTTATTAGCAGTTGGTAAATGATTTTTCAAGCCACAGAAGTGGCTGGAAAATGTAATTCTAGGCTAATACCAGTTATACCAGTAATCTTGCTTTCTCTTGCTGTTCTGTTGATGCCTTTCCAGCAGCCTGCAATAAACAGAAACACTCACTAGGATTGCTAACAGCTGGCCCTTGCAAACAACTGTTCATGGTGTTAAATACATATAGCTAGCAAACTCATATTGAAAACTTTTATGGTCAGGCCACAAGAAATCTCTTGGTTAAAAAAAAAAAATATTTCTTTTTTAGGAAGAGCCCAAGGAAAGACAAACCACTTCTTTAAAGAGAAAGTTAATAAGTAGTCTTTCCCTCTATCATTAAATTTTAGAGGAAAACTAACTAAATCTGGCTTTTCTCTGAAGTTAGACTTGGAGCATGTATGATGTATAGCAGGGACTCCAGCAGCTTCTCCTGCTCAGGGTGGGGACCTCAAAAGACAGAAAGTGTCTTATTTGATCCTGCTGATTACATTCTGTGCTCCTAACACTTGAACAGTGTAGGGTGGACACTTGAACATCTGAGTGCCATTTGAGTGGGATTTGCTGATTTCCATTTACTGGGGTAGTGTGTGTATTTCTTCTTTTCCACTCCCTGCTGTTCTTGGTTAGGGAAGTTCCTCCAACTCTGGCACTGATCTGCTGCACTGCACAAGCTAGCTGATGATTGGATACAGCTTCTTGACTGCAGGGAATTCCTTCATTTTGGGAGCAGACTAGAACCATTTGATGAACATGTGTGAAACTGGAGGAGGCTCCAATACTTTACAAAGAGTAAACCTAAGTTCATTGAATCACAGAATGATCTGGGTTGGAAGGGATCTTTCCAGGCCACCCAGTCCAACCCCCTGCAGGAGCAGGGACAGCTGCAGCCAGAGCAGGGTGCTCAGAGCCCCAGCCAACCTCACCTGGGATGGGGCATCAACCACCTCTCTGGGCAGCCTGGGCCAGGCTCTCATCATCCTCAGGGTAAAAAATGTCTTCTTTATATGTAGTCTAAATCTCCCCTCTTTGAATTTAAAACCATCACCCCTTGTCCTGTCACAACAGGCCCTGCTAAAAAGTCTGTCTCTATCTTTCTGACAGGCCCCTCTGAGCACTGAAAGGAAGCAAGGTCTCCCCGGAGCCTTCTCTTCTCCAGCTGTCCCAGCCTGGCCTCCCAGCAGAGGGGTTCCAGCCCTCAGATCACCTTTGTGGTCTTCCTCTGGACCTGCTCTAACAGGTACATGTCCTTCTTGTGCTGAAGACTCCAGACCTGGACACAGTGCTCCAAGTGAGATGTTTTAAAGTTGTCAATATGCTTAAAAAAAAAAAATTAAGGGATGCTATGAGCTGACTGGGTGTGATATCAGCATGACTCATCTATGTAATAAAAAGTCTGCATGCAGGTCATGGCCTGTTGTCTTCAAAAGAAGACACTGAAGAACTGGAAAGGTTGAAAGAGAAGAAGCAGCATGATCAAAGACTTGGAGTATGGCCACTGCAGGGAACTCTGGCTCTGAGGCTTCAACCTGTGTAAGGGACAGGTACCAACTGTTTGCTGCAACCTGGTTAATCAAATCTAACTACCTGGAGCCACGTTCCCAGTGAACAAATAGAGGTGGTTTTTCATGGTCTGGCCAAGGGATAGCACGACTGCTAAGTAGGATGTTGTGGTTGTAAAACACTTCTAGCTCAAGAGAGGAAAAACACTCAACAGAGAACCCTGTGAAGGGTTACTAGGCAGACTACATCAGGCTGAGAAAATCCCTGTTTGGAGAGTGGGACAGGCAGCATGGGCTAAACAAAACTGTGGTGTGAGCCACTACAGCTGTGTTCTTAGGAGGCCTCTTGTGCTTCATTCCTGGTTTAGATGGACCTTCCTTTTAGTATCCTTCAGTTTATGGCCTATAGAGTCTTCTACAGGATTGGCCAGAAAAGAAAGCATGGTTTTTTGGCTTGTGCTTGCTACAAAAGGAGCCAGTGTTCCTGCTAGAAAACACAGGGGGTCTGCAAATCCTAAAGGAGGTCTGAAAGCCACTTGTTCTGCTCTCCAGAATTCCTGCTGCACTTGTTCTTAGAGATAGTTAAGTGCTTCTTAAGAAGGTGCTGACATAACATAATTTCTCTGCTAAGACAGCTTGAAGCTGCCTGACACCATCAGCTCTTCACAGCAGGTGACTTGACAGCACAAGGTCCAGCACTGAACAATTTACAAACAACCTTTTAATGCAACTGGGATGTTAGTGACTCTGCTGGACTTGAGGAAGGCAGGAGACAATGAGTAAGTGCTCTCTGCCTGACCAGTAGAAAGCACCAGTAAGCAAGATGTTGCCATGACTATGGGAAACAACTCCTGATTTGACTACTTGATACATGCAGTCTAGAAGAGTCTAGAGCAGAAGTCTTCTGAGGAGTGGCTGAGGAAACTGGGATTGTTGGGCCTGGAGAGAGTGAAGCTCAGGGGAGACTGTCTTGCCCTTGACAGCTCCCTGAAAGGAGGTTGCAGCCAGGTGGGGTTGGGCTCTGCTCCCAAGAAACAAGAGGAAACAGCCTCAAGTTGCACCAGGGGAGGTTTAAGTTGGACATGAAGAAAATTTCTTGCCTGAAAGGGTTGTCCAGGGCTGGCCCAGGCTGCCCAGGGCAGGATTGGAGTCCCCATCCCTGGAGGGGTTTCAGAGCCATGGAGCTGTGGTGCTGAGGGCCATGGGGCAGTGGTGCCCTGGCAGTGCTGGGTTCATGGTTGGACTTGATCTTAAAAATAAAACAATTGTGTGATCCTATGCTGGGCTTCTTTTAGCATAAACTTCAGCCCCATGCTTACCAATACAAGTGAACTGCTACTGAAGATGCTAATAAACTTGTTGTCATTCTCCACCATCTGCCCTCCTATCTAAAAATACCCTGGATTGTGCAAAAGATGATGAGAAAGCAGAAAATCTCTCTAGAAATAATCTGGTGCTACCGTGTGTGAAGTTTTGCCAAATCTCTAGAAGCTGCTGTTAAATCTCTGGCTAGATCTTACAGACTCTCTGGATAACAGGGCTTTATCTAGATGCCTCAGCTAGAAGCTTGGATATCATTCCAGCATTTCCTGCTAGCTGTTGGAGTTGTATTTCTGTTGGAAGATGACCAAAATGAGAGGAAACAAAGTCTTATTTTCTGAGGGGTAGTTCCACTAAAAACTGGCCTTCCTCCTGCTTTGGCACAGCAGCTCTCCCAGCCCTGGTGATGTAGCCAGCTGCGTGTCAACATCTGGACAAGAAACAACTACATTCACTTCATCTTGTTTGTTTCTCACAGGAGAAAATGTCATCTCCCACGGTGTTCCCCAAAATGAGGTGTGACACCCAATGTTCTGATGTTTGCTCTTCAGAAAGACACTGCTGAGGGAGCTGGAGCTGGAGTAGGAGTTTATAGAGAGAATAAATCTTAATTATGGCTTGTACTGCAACCACCACTTCTCAGTGAGGTGGTTTTAAGCCAGTTGAAAGGAACCCTGCTATCAAGTGTGTGTATCAGAAGGGGATTTTGCCCCCTGTCACTCTGTTGTGGGAGCTTTCCAGCCAGAGGTGGCCAAATTTCCCTGTCCTGGAGGAGGCAGATCCAGGCTGGCCATGCCAGCAAGGACGTGGTCCTTAATTTGAAGCCCACGTCTATAGAGAAAGGAAAACATGCTTATGAATGTCCCCAGTTCTAACCTAGTTGCTGGAGCTCTGATGAACAATTAACTAGTTTATTTAATGAGCCCTAGAAATCAATGGATCTGTTATGGCAAGACACATCCAAAGTCTTCCTGTGAAAGCTGAGGGCTCTTGTACTCCAGAGGTACTGCTTTTGATAGTGCCTTGCAAGATCACAGAGCCACAGAAGCCCAGCATGGTAGGGGTTGGAAAAGACCTCTGGAGATCACCCAGTCTGGCCCCCTGCTCCAGCAGGGTCACCCACAGCACACTGCCCAGCATCATGTCCAGGCAGGTTTGGAATCTGGAGTCTCCAGAGACTCCACAACCTCTCTGGGCAGCCTGGGCCAGGCTCTGTTGCACTCCTGGATGCTGCTGTAACTAGGGAAGTTACATGAAAGTCACGGAAGGAGAGGAGGCTGCTTCAGAAAAGGCATTTGATAAAGGTACCATCAATTTGGAAGCATCCTCACTTGGGCTTTGCAGAAGAAGACCAGTGAAGTGCTGGCTGCCAGCAAGGACTTGGATGGTGGAACACTGTGCTGTGAAATCCAGCAGGTCATAAACTGACAGAATCATTTAGGGTGGAAGAGACCTTTCAGATCATCCAGTCCAACCATTAACCCAGCACTGGCAGGGCACCACTGCCCCATGGCTCTGAAACCCCTCCAGGGATGGGGACTCCACCCCTGCTCTGGGCAGCCTGGGACAGCCCTGGACAACCCTGTAGGGGAATAAAATTTTCCTACTGTTCAACCTAAAGCTTCCCTGGTGCAAATTGAGGCTGTTTCCTCCTGTCCTGTCACTTGCTCCATGAGACCCCCTGAGGGCAACAGGGAGGTGCAAGGTGGGTTTCCAGTCAAAAGCATCAATAGATGAAACCACGAGTCGCAGCGGCTCAGTGTGAGAGAGGAGGAGCCCTGGCTGCCGGCCTGCTCCAGAAACAAGGAATTAAGCAGATTACGAGGATCTGTGCACCCAACGTGAGTCAGCAACAAAGCACCACCGTGGTCAAACCGCAACCTCTGGCTGGGGTCTCCCACCATTTTTAGACCTTTTCCGGCAACTTCCACCCCCCCAGCTCGCCCCCTTCTGGCTTGGTGCAGCTGGCGGGCTCTGTTCCCCCGCTGGAGGTTCGCTGCTGCGGGTCATTTCTTTCCCCGTCGGTGCTCGGAAAGGACCGAGCCCCGCGCGTTTTTCGGGGTTCCTTTCCCGGCGGACACGTGGAGCGGCGGCCGCGCCTGCGCACCAGGGGCCGCCGCCGCCGCTGTGACCGGGCTCACGTAGCGCGCGCGCCGCCCTCCCGTGCCGCCCCGCCCCGCAGCTCGCGCGGGGGGAGGGGGGGGCGTGTCCTGGGCTCCCGTTAAAAGCCGCGGCGGGGCCGGCCGCGCGCGCGGTGTGTTACGCCACTGGGCAGCGCGCGCGGTGCTCGCGACCGGCGCCGGTTCCTTCAGCGCTCCCCTCCCTCCCCTCAGCCGCCGCCTGCCCCGCGCCCCTTCCGCGCCGTCTGCGCTCAGGTGAGGATCGGCCCGACCGCCCCTGCCCCTCTGCTCACCGCTGCCTGCCTGCCCGGGCGGGTGGGTGGGTCAGCAGAGCGCCTGAGAGAGTTGGGGTCCGGGCGCCGCGCGGTCGCCGCTACGTGTGCGGGGGTGGGGGCGATACGTGGCAGCGCTCCGCCGCCGGCCGGCCCGCCCTCCGGCTCCCTTGCTCGCCCTCTTTCCCGGCGAGGGGCCGGTGTCCCGGCCCTCCCGGCCGTTACGTAACGGGAGCCGGCAGAGCCTCCGGAGGGGGGCGGGAGGGCGCCGGCAGGCAGGGCCTCGGCGGCCCGCCCGCCTTCCCCGCGGCTGGTAGACTAAACACTCCCGCCGCCGCCTCCTCCCCACCGAGAGCCGCGGCCCGGTCCCTGCGCTTAAACGTGGCCCCGACCCTCCGAGCCTTCCCGGGCTGAGGCGGCGGCACAGGTGGGGTCTCCCCCACCGGTCCCGCTCCGGCTCTCGGCAACTCCCGGCATCTCGGGGCCGAATACCGGGGCTCCGTGCGGCTGGCGGCCCCGCTTGTGCTCCCTGGGGAGTCGGGGCGCTGAACGGCCGCGGGTGGGATGGAGAAAAAGTTCTTCACGCTGCAGGGTCTGCGCTGCTTGTCACGCCCCGTTTCTGTAGCCGCGGGCGCTGCGTGTGTCAGTTCCATCGTCAGGAGTGAAGCTTATCTTCATCTCCCTCTTGGGGCTGGAGCAGGCAGTGGGATGAGGTGAAACCTCTCGCATCTTTCTTTGCAGTAAGCATTGCCCTTGAGCAGGTATCTGAACCCGACGAGAAGGAGAAATGCATCAGCCTGGTGTCTTCAGGGTGTTGCTGAATGGAGGCAAAATGAAAACGTCATATATGCTAGGAGTTATTTTGTTAGCTTGCCTGAAAAGCCGGGTGGTCTTTGAGGAAAGAAACGTAAGGGTTACAGAGGGGAGGTATCAAAAGGTTTGCCCGGTATTGTTTCATGCTTTTTTTTCTCGCTGAATTCGGCAAGAGTCGTTGTGGAGGTGCTCGAGTGCCTAAGTGTTCTCCTGGGGATGCTCAGAGCTTCGGTGCTGAAGGTTTTGGTAAATGAAGAGCAATCGTTTACAGCAGATGCGTGTTAAATGCGGTGCCAGTGAGTGTCGGCTAAGCGTGCAGTGCTGACACCAGTGCTGATATTTTTCTTTCTTCTCCCCCCTCCCCGGACTCAGGAATGTACCAATGCTAAGTGTTCATTCTGCTGTTTGAAGGGTGGCTGTGGCATAGGTAGCACAGCTCTAGCTGGTGGCTGATGTTGAAGATCCTTTCATGAACTATCTGCTGGCTGTGTTGTCCAAAGCAACTCCTGACCTGTGCTCGTCACTGGGGCTGGGAGATAGAAACCAAGTCAGATGTCAGTGCACAGGGAGAGGGAGGGAGCACTGCCTCATCCCCAGCTGCTTCCTGAGGGATGTGGGTTCGTTCCTGCTGCTAATTCTCCGTGTAGCTCTCCAGGAGAGTCATCTGCTGGCCCGGCAGAGGTGGTGGTGTGGAGACAGGAGCTGCTGCAGAAACTCGGGTTAACAGCAGGGCTCCTGGAAGCTCTAAGAGCTCTGCATGCAGAGCAGCGATCTGACCTCTAGAGATTTAAACGTTGCTGCATAATGAATGGGTTTAAAATGGAGCTGAGGCGTGCACATGGGTTAGGAAATGCCCAGTGTGGTTTGAAAAACACAAATGACAGTAACACTGTGGAAGGAGTGAGGAAAAAGTTTATGGGAGGAAAACTCTGCCTCCAAGTGGAGGTTGGTTCAGATAAGGAATGCTTTTTTTTTTTTTTTTTTTTTCCCTTGAAGTGATCTGGAAGAATCTGCTGAAAAAACCTGCCTGGATAGCTTGTGTCTGTTTGAGTGTAAAAAAAGTTAGTGCTGAATCAGCATCTTTGCTGTCTCTTGGGCTGTGTCCAGGCAGCACACTTGCAATAGCTGCAGGCAGATTTGCTGTTCCCTTCCAGAGGAGCAGGCTTGCTGCTGCTGCAGATCCACCTGGGAGCTCTGGGCTGCTACTGGTTTTCAGCTGTTGATTGTTGGGGTTGTCCTGCTTCCTTTGGAAGCATCTAAAAACATTCTGTGCATCTCTCAGGCTGTTCTGCTAAACCTTGGGCAGAAAGATACCCTTCTGCCTGTTGTGTCTCAGGAGAGAGCTGCTCCCCTGCATCACCAGTGTTCTCTGGGCTTAGAAAGTGAAAACAAGCAGGCTCTGAAGGCTGGCTCCACACAGCCATAGGCTGGAAGAATCCAAGGGAAAACTTGGGTGCAGATCTCTGTGTGGACACGCCTGCTCTGTAGCAGGAGTCAGGAATGTTGCCTGAGTTGGCAGCAGATGATACTTAAAACACATCACCTCCTTCAGAATTCATTTATCTCTTCCTAGAGGTTTGTATTACTTGTGATAAAAGTAATCAGACAGCTAACTTTGTAATTAAACATCTTGCTAGCAGCAATTGTAGAAAGTATTTCTTCTTTCACTGCTTGAACCTTAAAGGAGCTTTGAAGTGCCGTGTTCTAGAGAATGGGGGAACTGGATTGTAATGGTTCTGTCCTGTGAAGAATGTGAAGCAATGATGACAAGTTTGATGGTCTTGGTACTTGTGCTTACTCTGGCAAAGCTCTATCCTTTGGAGTGCTATTTCCAGTCACCTCAAGTCATGAGACTGCAGCTTGTCCTTGAGACAGGAGAGGCTTAGTGTGTGTGGTGAGCAGCTACTACCTCTGGTGCCATCCTCTTCCACATCACCTTCAAACTCAGCTCACTAGAACTGATATATTTTACATACACTAGGATTGTGAATCAGTTTATTTCCTACCTAAAGAAAAAAGTTGTTCCAAATTAATTCCACGTTGAAGTACACCCTCAGTTTCCATTTTCTATCTGCTTTTCTGGATCCTGGTGAGCACCTGGAAGCTTGGATTTGCCAATGCACTTGGATAATAAGTGTCTTCAGTTAAATGCTGTAGTCTTTGCTCACCAATTAATGTGATTGCTTTGAGATTACATCCCTCTGTACTTTGTCTTAACTTCACTTTTCCTCCTCCTTGCCTGGATGCTGCACACATATACTCTCCTGTGACTCTTGCAGGTGGTTTCTACTTGTAGAGCAGAGCTGAACTCATTTTAAAGTCCTCAAAAGACCTACCTCTTAATCTTAATAATTTGGAATAGTGCTGATTTGTATCCTCATTGCTGAGGAAATCTGTGCTGCCCTGGGCAGGATCATTCATCTAATTGCTACCCTTTTTTACTTGTGTCTACTACCTGCTTGTTCTTGGCTATTTTATTCCATCTGTGTTTTGCATGGTGGTTTTTTGTGGGTTGTTTTGTGGTTGTGATTTTATTCGGGTGCTTTGCTTTTGTTTGCTGCTAGTGTTTTTTCCTGCTCTGCCATGTTGTGTTTCAGAGCTTACGAAGTGCACTGCTTGGGGAAGGCTGGGAAGATGTGTGTTTAAAGCTGTCAGCTGGACTCCCACTTGTGTGTGTGGGTAGTGGATTCCCTCCTCCCTGAGATGCTCCCTTGTCATCTGTGTGTCTGCCTGAGGGATGAGGCTGAGGAGGAGAGTCAGACTGACAGGAGTAATATAGAGAGGCTTTTTGTTTTGCTTTCCTTGGTGTCACTGACAGGAAGAAATTAAGCCTACTTAGTTGGCAGCCTGTGCTTTGAAGAGATTTCCAGCATCTCTCTTAACTGAGCTTTGTTTTCTTTGCTTTGGGAACCTGTAGCTGCTCCTCCTGCAGTAGTTTTGAAGCTGTGCTACTTAGCAACAGTTAGGGCAGCCACTGCTTGGCTGGCCTCTGCCTTGGGCTCTGCTTCCAGCCCTTGCAATCCTGTCTGGGAGGGAAGGAATCTTGTGTGGCTGAAAGCTATTACAGGAGTCTGAGCCCTTGTGAATGACAGGATTTGGAGACTCTGAAAGAAAATTGAAGTCAGCAGTGACCTCTGGACATCACCAAGGCTGATTCTGAAGCTGGGTGAGCTGGGAGGGTGCATCAGGCTTCTCTCCTTTAGTTGTGAAGCTCTTCCAGGGGTGGGAAATGGAGTTCTCCTGGGCAGCCTCAGTGCCTACCTGCTGCCACTGTCACAAACTTTGGCTTTGTACCTACTTACAATGTCCCTTGTGGAGAGTAGGCACCTTTGGCATCACTTTTTTGGCTTCTTTGTGTTTCATGGTATTTAATAATAAAAAGTAAACTTTCTGAAGCTTTTCTTGTGTTTCACCCAGAGCAATAAACAAATAGCCCCATGAATTCTGAGCACTGATAGTGTTGGCAAATATTTATCATGCACTAGGACTGTTTGTGCTTTGTAATTGATTCACAGATATATTGGCTTAAGTGATGAATGAGCAGGAGGCACTTGGCTTTCTGCAGATGAAATATGAATTGTGCAGTGCTTTTAATAGCAGCCCAGGTGCACATGGGTGTCCTTGAGCTTATGGGTACAGCTACTCTGCAGAAAAGAGTGAAAGGATGTTGGCTAGCAAGAGATTGGATTCCAGATGTGACCCATTAATCACAGCAGTTCCTCAGTTGGATATGTTTAATGGGACTGGTGTCAGTCACAGAAGGTTCTAGAGATGTTGTCACCATCCCTGGTTTATGCTGGAATCTAGGGAAGTGTCCCAGGCTGGCTGCAAGCTTGGACATCTGCTCATTGTGTTGAGAGCAGGAGTCACACAAAAGGATCAAACCTGTTCCCAGTAACAACCATTTCACCTTCCTTTGCTCCCTGGCTGCCAGTTCCTGACTCCAGATTGCCCTTTTTTCCCTGATGTGGCTGTGACATGGCCATAGAGGGAACTGCATCAAAATGCAAGCAGGGCAAAGTGAGCATTTGGGGGTTTTCTTGGGCTGTTTGTTTCTTTTTTTGTTTGGTTGGTTGTATTTTGTGTGTGGTGGCTCTTTTGTATTTGTTTTGTTGAGGGTTTGTGGTGCTGGTGTTTTTGGTGGTAGTATTTGTGGTGCTGGTGTTTGGGTGTTTTGCATTAGTTATGTTTGAAGCAGCCTGATGTAGCTGGCTGCCTGTGGAGGGGACAGGTGAATGAGGAGGTGAAGAATGCTGCTGTAGGTGAGGCTGGACCCAGGAATCCAGGCTTCCCTCCCCACATTTTCACTTTAAAGCTTCCTTTTCATAGAAAGCTTCAGCTTTTTGTCTGTTCCATTGACATCTTTCTGACTGATCCAAGGAAATGTTGGTGGGTTGCTTTAGGTTTTGGGTTTTTTTGGATGAACTTGATATTTTAACTCAGTTTTACAGTTGGGATCTTGTTTTTTTTGGTGCTTCTAGTGAAGCAGCTCTGTCTGCAGTGTGTCTCAGGTGTCAAAAAAATGAAGGGTGCTTGTGTAGATCCTGTCTCCAAGCTGGTTTTTCTCTTGCTACACAAGACAAAAGTGTAAGGAAGTCTGCAGGGCCTCAGTCTTCTGTGAGAGCTGCTCAAGCTTAACAAGATTCTGCTACCTCAAGAGCTACTGACAGCCCCAGGGGAATAATCTGTCTCATTTGGGGGCAGATTCAGGTCTCTGGTGAATGTGGATATTTTTTATCACCTATTTTTGTTTCTTTCATAGGTACTTGGTGAGCTGACAGCTGTTGAATGATGGCATCCAACAACATCTGGTGTACTGTAGCCCTTGGACTTCTGCTGCCTTTCTCCTGTGCCCACACAGACTTCTTCACTTCCATTGGTGAGATGCTTTGGTGTAGACACTGCAGGGCTGAAAATTTCTTAATGGCTCTCAAAAGTGATGCTGCTACAGAGCTAAATCCACTTATTCTTGTGACCTGAGAGAAACAGACTCTGGCAGTCCAGCTAGCCCAGTGACCCAGGCTGAGCTCTGTATTCACTACATACTGGTTTTATACAGCATTTTGGTGTGACTTGCATGTCTGTAGAAGCAAGGGAAGGTCCATCATGACACCAGCATGTCAGTGTGCTCTCCCTTGGCTTCTGGTGGCCTGTGACACAGCTCAGCTTGTGCAGTTTCACTGTGAGGTGAAGCAGTTCAGCTGCCTCCTTGCAGGAAATGAAGCCATTATTAACTAATAACAGTCTATTAGGGGACTCAGCAAAGTCATGCAAGTGATCTTAATAATAAAATGCTGGATTACTATTGTATATCAAACAGGCTTAGTGTATTTCTGCAGCTTTGTCTTTATTTGCTTTACATTATGATGTTTGGATGAAAGATTGCTCTGTGGCAGCCTACTTCCTTTTCCAAAGGAATCCTAAATTAATACTACTAATAAATGTGATACTGTGGTAATTTCCATGGCAACAAGCTCAGTCCAACATGCTATTTTCTCCTTAAAAAAAGCAGCTTTACTCAAATACTCCTTCACTATTAAAGTAAATGCAGAACAACTTTGCAGAAGAAAGTGGGAAAAGGAAAATAGGAGAGGAAGAACACTTCTGTTTTCTGTTCCTTTTTTTTTTTGTCCTTGTCTAACTAAGCTAATTTGTTTTCTAGGTCATATGACAGACTTAATTAATACAGAAAAAGATCTGGTGGTGTCACTGAAGGATTACATTAAGGCAGAAGAAAGCAAGCTGGAACAGATCAAAAAGTAAGCAGCTTGCTTCATGATGCTAATAATTAGTAATTTCAGCCCACCCTTATGTAAAAAGTGCTTCCCAAGGCTGATTAAATTGGTGGAATTTTTTCCTCTGAGGCAAAGCTTAAGCTAGCAGGTTTTGCTGGGGTTTTGTCTTCTCTCTGAGCCATTGCTTTGTTTTATGGAGCTTTCTAATGAGGAAATCTAATTAACCCACTTTGTGTGATACCTGCACTGTAGGATTCCTGCTTGTACATAATCCTGAAGGGGATGTGGTTCTCTCAGTGACTTTGCATAGTGGAAACTAAAGCCCAGGGAGCCTCTGGATGAGCATTGCAAGGAACTGCAGTGACACAAGATGTGAAAACTCTAAAAGGAGTTGCTGTGGCTGTATCATTCCTGAGTGGCTCATCAATGAGCAGTAATAACCCACCAGAAGAGTGTAATATATTCAGTTTAAAAGTCAAATAAAGCCAAATAAAACTCTTAAACTGCTATTAACAACACCTAACCATTGCTATGTAGCTGTGAGGACCAGAGCCAAATATTAGATTTTCAGAGCTAGGAATAAAAATGTTAATATCACTGAACAGGTTGGTTTCCCAGCTTGAAAAGATGTCTAAATCTGTCATGAGGATGTTGAAACAGTTCTAGATAGTGCATGAATTTTATTTTATTCATGTATTACATTCTACCATCCAGGAAGAAAGGCATCATCTGAGTTGGTTGGGCTCTGCTTTGGCTGAAGGATGCTGGTGGCTTCTGTTGATTTCAACTCAGTGAAAGTTGGTAATTTGCTGAAATGAGGAGCCTGGTTCACACTGTGTGGGTGGCTTGTGGTGGAGGCTTTTCTGAAACACAGACTACTTGAAAGAAATCCTGTCCTCGTGGTTGTGGCTTGTGGTGGCAGCAGCTTTCAGCTACCTGTGAGATTTGACTGGCCTGCAGTGGGAAACACCCAGTGGGGTTGATGGTGTGCAGTGGGAGTGCACCATTTGTTCACCTTGGATACTTCCCATCTTTAGCTTCTCAGAAGCTGGAGTTGGTCCACAGGAGCACTTTGGACACTCAGTGAAAGGGTTCCCTCCAAAACAAAGACCCAGGAGCATAGGAAGCTGTGTGTGTGGGAAGAGTGACTGCAGCAGTGGCACCTTTACCAGCTGTAACTGAAATGGAGCACACCAAACTCTGCCTTGTGTGCAGAGTCCCCTCCAGGCTACTGGTCTTCTATTTGCTTTAGGTTGGTGCTGATGTCTGGTATTCTCTGCTTTTAACATGAATTTACCCTGTTTTCAGGGTACTACCCCTCTATGTCCCAGCTCTGCAGTGTTTTGGACACAGGGAAGGGTTGGTTGTTAGCACAGTGCTGGTGCTCCTAGCACAGGTGATGAGCCCCCAGGCTGGGAACTGGACAGACTCCCTGGGCATCATTGCAATAACAGATGAACAGCAGTGGTGGCTGAAAGGTTGGGAGTGAGTGGCTCATGTGCCTGGCAGAGATTGCTGGAGTCAGAGCTGCAGCACCAGCAAGTTGGTCTGGGCTCCTTGTCTGGGAGTGTGAGAACTGTTGCTTAATACAGGCTTACAGTGTAGAAAGTGGCTTTGTGCTGGGAGGCAAGGGGCTTATCAGAGATTTAGAAGTGCTCTAAACATCAAATAACTTGAGACAAGCATTGAACTACTTTTTTGTAAACTTCAGGAAAAAAGAGCTTTTAAAAACCAAAAGCTTGAAAATGTGGGTGAGGCTTTGTTTTTGATTAGTCCTGCATGAAAACTCATAATGGCACTGCTGGTGTGCTGGGTATGTGTAGGAAGGAGTTCTTCAGCAGTGTTGCAGCAAAGGCCACAGGAGCAACATGAGATTTCAGCTGCAGCTGAGGAAGAAGGTTTAAAAAAAGTAGATCATGTAAAAGCTTGCAGCTTCCCTGGCCTTTTTGAGTTGCAAAGACTGTTAAGCTGCTTGAAATCAGTTTTACAGCAACAGACTTCTCCAAGAGAGCTCAATGAATGTGTATTTTCCCTGCAGATGGGCAGAGAAGTTGGATCAGCTGACAGATACTGCTACAAAAGACCCAGAGGGGTTCTTGGGACACCCTGTAAATGCATTCAAGCTGATGAAGAGGCTGAACACAGAGTGGGGTGAGCTGGAGAGCCTGGTTCTGAAGGACATGTCAGATGGTAAGCATGCCTTTTGTAAGAGCAAGGATCACACTGCATTTACTTGACTGCCTCTCACATGTCATGGCTTGTATTGGGGTGCTAAGTCTGGTTTTTGAGGTGCCTTCAATGAGCAGTGACCCCAGAAGACCTGCTGTGCTGCTGGCAGTGCTGTGATTTGAGCTTTGCAGAAAACTGATGTTGAAACTGAGTCATCTTCTTCTTGGACATGTTAAATTCTGCAGAGGATCAGGGCTTGCTTCATGTGTTTCATGCCTCTTCTTTGGCAAGAGCAGAAGCTCTTTTGTAGGGAACAGGACATAAAATAGTTTGCTGCCAATATCTTTCACAGTCAAGAAGCTGGCTTGGTCAGATTTGACCTGGGAGAATCTGTCCCAACAGCTGATACCAGGTGTAGGTTTGTGGTAAGAAATGGTAAAAAAGCAGAGCTTTCAAAAAAGACCCAGTGTTAGTTTCTGGGAAGTATTCAGCACATTCAGCTTCCCTCTTTAGTGTTAGAAGATTGTCAGGAAAAAGCAAATTATTGGGGGAACCACAATGTAGTAAAAGGATACACAGGAGTGAAAGGATATTTTTAAGTGGGAATGTCATTTTTCCACAAACTAATAGTTATCAGGTCTGAAGAGAGAAAAAGATCTACTAGACTGTGGCAAAAATCTTCTTCTTTTTTGGTTGTTTTTTGGGTGGTTTTGCATCTGGAGTGTTGCTGCACCTTGGGTTTGGTGATGCTCTTAAGTTTTCTAGGAGTGGATTTTTAGATCTTAACAGTCATCATCTTGGTGTTGTCCTTTGTTGACACTCTAAAGATTGTTGTGCTGTTGGATCTGGGCAGAAAACAGTCCTGAGGAGAAAAATTAGCTTCTACTCTACCTTTGGAGGGCCTTTCCAGGAGCAGCAGAGGATGTGTGGGTGTGCTCACCAAAGAGTAGGGGTCTTCAAAACCTGGGAAATTATTCCATTTAACTCTGCTGACCCAGAACAGTTCCTAGAGTTCATTATTTTTTACTTTACAGAGCCTACATGTCTTCTGTTCTGCAAATGTCACCCTCATGGTGCTTTAAAAAGCCCCCAAGTTTGTATTTTTCATTGTTCCTTTGCTTTCTTCTCACAAAAAAAAAAAGCAGCAAGCTTTTCAATGTGTGCCTTGGCTTCAATGCAGAGTTTTGTGCAGATGGATCTTGATAAACCTTTTAAACTTGGTGTATTTCTCAAGTTTGTGTGTCAATTCATTAATGCCCAAGCCCCCAGAGTGGTTAGTGTTTCATTGACAGTTAGCCTGCTTAAGTTTTGGACAAATTTGGTCTAATTCTGCCCAAATGCTTTTGAGATTTTTGAGGTAAATTCAAGAATTAAGATACTTGAAATTTGCCTTTTGCTTATCAGCATGTGTCTTTAATGGTCTTGATCTTTAATGGTCTAAACTGTTCAAAAGTTAGGCATCAGTGTCCTTGGTTTTCCTCACTTCATTCCCCAGCCCTAATCTTTACACTGCTATTTTGAGCAGTTTTGTTTGGTCGTTGCTTTTTTTTCCCCCCTCTTTTAAATTACTTGTAAATTCCATGTCACTACAGGAAAAGCCTTTTGGAAGGCAGATTGTGTGCAATGGTTGCAGGAACCACCAATATATTTATTCTCTGCCATGTTCCTCATCTGGGGGATCACTGTATGTCCTTTTTTCCTTAGCTCAAGGCAAAATCAGTTCCCATGTGTATCATCCTTGGGGCATTTGTTGGTGCTGTGCAGGGCTAGGTTTGAATGGAATTCCTGGGACAAAAGGCCAAGTGTGTCACTGTCTTCCCCAGGATTTATCTCCAACATGACTATCCAGAGGCAGTTCTTTCCCAATGATGAGGATCAGACTGGTGCAGCCAAAGCCCTCCTGAGACTTCAAGACACATATAATTTGGACACAGACACCCTCTCAAGAGGGAATCTTCCAGGTAAGAGTAACCAGTGGTGTTTGCAGAATACTCCCAACTTCTTGTACTCAATGTCCTGGTTACAACTTGTTTTACCCTGGCCCATTTCAACTGCTTAGTGTGAGGGGAACAACAGGAAAACAAAGCTGAGCTAGGTAAGAATTGATGGGAAGTGGTGTGATGTGGGTTGGTGAACTCAGAGTGACATAGGTGGCAGTTTTAATTCTGCTACACACCTCAAGAGAGGAACCTGTTGCTTCAGGCTGTGCTGCTGAGAAGAAAGCCAGGAAGAGCTGCCTGGCTCTGGAATACTCTGGGGTGTGTTGGAAGATCCATCCTCCTGATAACCCCACTTCCCTGCTAGGCTTTCTTCTGCCAGCACACTGCTCAGCTGCATGTGGAGAAAACACTTGAAAAAATAAAACACTCGGGTTTCTGAGTCCAGACTTCAGTGCATTACCCAGACTTGAGCTGGTGGCATTACCCAGGGCAGGCAGGAGGAGCCACACTTCATTCTTGTGGGAAGAATTACTCTGAGTTTTCCTCTGGTGGAAAGCAGTCCTGTGCCAACTGGCAACAAACCAACTCTGCACAGTCCATCTGTGTTGTTGCACGTGCTCCTTCTGGTCAGATGCCTAATAAAATTAAGGGTAATTGGCTTTGTGTTCTGATATACAACTTAGCTTTTGGGTTTAGTTCAAGACTGTTGCAGAGCTACAGGTTCATTCTAACACAGTCAGCAGTTCATGGCTGTGAAAACAGCACAAGAACACGAGGCAAAGTGCTTTGGGTGGCCTGGAGTTCAGTGCTGCTTTAGAAGCAATCAGGTGTCCAGACTGTGGGTAGCAAAGTGTAATTGCAGAATCTGAAAGTTCCAGAGGTTACAAGATCATAGGTTGGTCACTTTAGCATTCCAGAGAGGAACATCCCACTTCTCCCTGCTCCTTCTCTTCCTCCTCAGGGAATTTGTTTGGCCAAGAATCTTAATTACCATTGCTTCCTAATTCTTCCTTGCACTGCAGACTGTGCTGTTTCTTTATGCTAATTATGAACCCTAGTTGATGACTGCTGTGTGAAGCACCCTTTTAAGAGTTGCTTTTCACAGATGGATGTTCTGTTGCTTCTAAATATACTGGGCTGGTGCCACTGCAATCTGTTACCCCTTCCAGAGGATCTTTCTGCCTGGCAGCATTCCCACCACACCCTGTTCCCTAAACTTTGTGGTGTTCTAGAGCTTGCAGCTTCAGGCTCAGGAACCTGAAGTCAATGGCCAACTCAAATGGACCACAAGGTGTGTAATGAGAGGGCAGAAACCAAGTCATTCTGTGGGATGCTGCATTTCATGGGCTGCCTTTTCAGCTGTTTAATGTCTTGAGGTATATCTTGAACAGAGGAATTCCCCCATTTGAATGCAGCTGTAGGAGCTGCTATTAGAAATGGAGGATGTGTTAAGATGTAATCAGAAATGTAATGCTAGCTGTAAAACTGACAGGTCCTGTTTCCTTTTTAGAAGATTAATTTTGGTTTTTCATTGGGCCATAATTTACAGAGGAAAAAATAGGAATCTGTAATTTGCTTACTAGTGCTTTAATCTTCCAGAGGTCTCTTCAAATGCTTCTAAAAACAACTGACTTAAAAAAATCATGATCTGCTGGGAATTGGCTGTTTTCTTCTTCCTCACTCAGGTGTACTTTGATAACATTTTGAAATGTTAATAATTAATACAGTGGCTTTGAAAATAGGATTCTGCAACTTCAAATTTGGCTTATTACTGCTCTGTCTCAACAGTGTTTGGTGTTTTGAAGAAGGAAGGTTTATTATTTTATTTTCTACTAATGGTAAAGAGATTTAGCTAGTTGCTGGTATTCTGGCAATGGAAAATTGGATACTCAAAGGAAGCCACCACAGAAAGGAGATGCTGAAAACCAGAACTAAACCATTCTGTGAAGAATAAGAAATAACTGAATGTTACTCAGAAGACTGGGCTGGAATTCTGTGTAAATTCTGATGGCTTTTGTTTGAAATACAGGTGTGAAGCACAAATCCTTCCTAACAGCTGAAGATTGCTTTGAGCTGGGGAAGATTGCCTACACTGAAGCTGACTACTACCACACTGAGCTGTGGATGGAGCAGGCTCTGAAACAGCTGGATGAGGGAGAAGTGTCCTCTGCAGATAAAGTCTACATCCTGGACTACCTGAGCTATGCAGTGTACCAGCAGGGGGATCTGGGCAAAGCCATGATGCTCACCAAACGCCTGCTGGAGCTGGGTATGTGAGGCTGGCAGCTCCACACCTTCCAGCTCTGCTGGAGACAGAGCAGTGTCACCTTCAACACTTGCATGGGTAGCTTTCAGTCAAAGAAGACTTGTCTTGTCATGTTTTGCCACCCTGGATGATTACAATCTCAGTTCTCATCTCAAAGTGTGGTGGTTAAGGGTTGCCCCTTTCTGTTGGGTGTTCTGCCTCCTGCCACTGCTGGCTTCTGACCACTTACCCATCTCTGTCACCACTGCCTGCAGTTTGCTTCTCTTACTGTGTGTTACATCCCTGCAGGCAAGAAGGAAACTAAGTAAATTGGTGATACTAAAATCTCTGGATTGTTTAAATGCCAATTCAACCTACTTGAGATGAAAAACTTGGAATACACAATACAACACAGTGAGCTGAGATTGTCTGAAATCTCAAAAGGATTTGTTTTGGTAAATATTCCTCTGATTGTGTGACCATGGGAAGTTTAGAACTAAAGCTTGTATAGCAAAGCCTAGTGAGAACCATTTATTAATGAACTAGAGCTAATTCTGTAACTTCACTGATTGTTTTTGTCACCACAAATCTTAATTCCTATCAGGGAAGTTTTTAGGTTGAAAGCCAGTCAAGCTGTGCCATGTCTCTCCCTGGCACATTCCTTTGTCTCTGCTTCTCTGAGGAGATTGGCTGGAATGGCCAAACCCTTTTATTGCTTGGCCCCCTGTGCCTCAAAGTAAGCAGCTCCTTACTGAGAAAGGCTTGAGCTTAGCTCTGAAAGCTCCTTCTGTGTTTTTATGCAGATGAGTAAGGATATGTGTGTGCTGCAGGCTGTCATCACTTCCAGAAGAGCTCAGTTTTAGCCCTCCTGTGAATGCTTTCAAATGAGAGTAGATGCTTCTGGTTTCTGTTGGAGGAGTGTGCATCTGTTTTCTTTCCCTTTCAGTAAAAAGCCTCTTCTGGATGCTTCACAAGGTGGAAGCTTGCCAGTGATGCTTACCTGTTTCTTTGTCAACAGATCCTGAACACCAAAGGGCAAATGGGAACATGAAATACTTTGAATACATCATGGCTAAAGAAAAAGAAGCAAACAAGTCCAGTGCAGCTTCAGAAGATGAGACGGAGAAGGAAACTGAGGTTAAGAAAAAGGATTACCTGCCTGAGAGAAGGAAGTACGAAATGCTGTGCCGTGGGGAGGGTCTCAAAATGGTAAAGTGTAGACTGTTTTCCAATGTCACAAACCAGTGTCAACAACTGATTGGGTGTGCAAGCAAGGAAGTTGGTAGAGCAGTTGGCTGAGTGTGTAAAACTGAGGGTTAGCGTGTCTGATTTCTTCCCTGTGATACTGATACAGACACAGCTGGCAAAACTGGGTGCACTGCATAATTGCAATGAACTAAGGATGCTGGAGGTCTGGGTTGCTGTGCAGTAGTGAATTTGAGTGGGGTTTTTTTAGTGACAAGGCTATTTTTAGTAGGGCTGTGCCAAACCCTGCTGGCTGTGGCCTTCTGGAGTAACAATTTGCTGAAAGCACTGAGGTTTGAAACGGAGTTGGAGATGCTTTAAGGTTGAGAAAGTGGTTTGTTCCTTCCTGCCTCTTGTTGCCAGGACATGTGTTCCTTAGAGGAGTCCCTGTCCCAGGGCAGTGCTCTGACTGTGGCTCCACCTTGGCTTTCAGACTCCCCGGAGACAAAAGAGACTCTTCTGCCGCTACTACGACGGGAACAGGAACCCTCGGTACATCCTGGGCCCTGTCAAGCAGGAGGATGAGTGGGACAGACCTCGCATTGTTCGCTTCCTGGACATCATTTCTGACGAAGAGATTGAGACTGTGAAAGAGCTAGCAAAGCCAAGGGTAAATGCCTTGCACTTCTTAGCCTTTTGGCCTCCTGAGTTGCACGTGTAGCTTTCCGTGTGAGCGTGGGTGGTTCTGTCCCCTCTGGAGTGCAGGGGGGTGTGGTGTGCTCACACTGCTCTCCTGGCCTCACAGCTCTTGCTGACACTCTTGAGACAGTGGGGAAGCTGGATGCACTGTTACTAACCAGGAGACAGCCCTACAGGACTGCTCAACTCTTGTGGCAGACAATTTCAGAGGAGGAGAATGGTCTCCAACAGGAAACATACTGCAGTCAGGCTGCTTTCAAGGATACCTGTCATCCTGGCTTTTTACTTTGTTTTGGGTTTTGTTTGCTTGTTCTTGTGTTGGTTTGGTTTTTTGGGTTTTAAAGTCTGTTTGCTAAGGTTGTGACACAGGAGAGCACCATCCATGGAGAGGCAGGTGTTCCAGTGGTCCTGGAACCACATGGTAGTGTGTAGACAAGAATGAAGGGTTGTATTCTCCACTCAGCATAAAGCTGACTTCTGTCTTTGAGGCTTTGATGTTGCCTGCAGGTGAAATAGCTTTGAGCTATTCTGCTCATTCACAAAGCCACCTCATCAAATCCTGTTTCAGAAACTGGATCCTGAGGTTCTTGTTTCAGACAATGATAATCCAGGGCAACCCCACTGTCAGAATAAGCAGGAGCATCCAAGGCAGGTTGCTTTCTGTAGGCAGCTGGTGCAGCTCTGCATCTCAGGAGGTGTGTTGGAGATGTAAACTTCATTTCTTTTTTCCATCAATTACCAGTTATTTCTAAAATAAGAGATGCAGTACATTTTTCCTGCTGCTTGCTTTGGTTTTAGCCCAAGTGGCTTTTCATCCAGGGAGAGCTGAGGGATAAGTGCATGAAGTACAGGCCAGACTGTTAGCTTGAGCTGCTCTGAAGTAAACCAGCTGTGGGTATACTTGGGCACATGAGGCTGTCATGGCCACGGGACAACCTTCCTAAAAGCTGTTCAGCTGTGTTTCTGATGTAACATTCTGAACTGTAAGCAAGAAGCACAGGCAATTCCCTTCATTGACCTTTAAAATGTGTCTTCCTGCTCTCCTGTCAGGCAGCCTGGCTGTAGGTCTGAAAACAGAGCCCTGGTTGTTTGTCTGTAGATGATTAAGCCCCTTTGCTCCTGCAAAAATTCTGGCAGTTGTTCTGTGGAGTGTGACTGAATCACTTCAGGGAGCAGAAATCAGTTTCAGCACTGCAAAGAAAGCCATGCAAATGTGATTTCTGGACATGCTGAGATGTCTTCCTATCAGATGTTTGGCTTCTGATGAAGACTTGGAGACTCATAGTTTCATTAACACAACCATCTGCATGTGGTTATGGTTCCACATATTTCCTGGAGCTGGGCTGTGCAGGGCTCCTAATCAGTGTAGCAAGAGGGTTGTGCTGCTTTGAGACTCAAAAGTCACCTCCTCCTTCCCAATGCTTGGGGTGTTAACTGCCACCACCTCTGGGAAGGCAGCAGTGTCTGATCTGTGCCCAGCTTTCTGCTCTGCTCCTGGTGTAAGCTGGCAGGATGAAGCCTTCTCATCCAGCTTGGGGAGTCCCACTGGAATCATAGTCTGTACCTTGATTTTTCTGTGTGCCTGCATGGGATGAGAGGAGAGGCAACATATTAAGAGTTCCCAGTACCTTTTCTTGTCAATTGGCATCAAGAGACCTTGGTTTTAGCTTATTTTGACAACAGAAAAATACTACTTCCAATTGTTTTGAATTTATGCCACTTTGTGCCTCTTCCAAAAAGTGGGCACTGCAGCTCAACTCTTCCAGTTATTAATAATGGATGGTGACACCTGGACAAAGTTCAAGGGCACACATGAAGCTCCAGGTCAAGAGCATGAATGTGAATGGGATGATGCCAAGTCAGTGGAGCATGGTAGAGGGAGAGGAAGGCCCTGAACCTGGGTTCTTGCTCTGCCTCAGTAACACAGTGCAGATGTGTCCATGGCCTAGGCAGTTAGCTTGTGCTGGCAGTGGGCATTTAGGCTACAGAAAGAACCCCAAAGGTGTGGTTTGAGGCATCATTGGCTTACATGAGATCACAGGGTGGCCTGGATTCAATTTCACTGTCAAGCTCCCCGTGCAGAGTGCTAACAAAGGTCCAATTGTGCACATGCCACAGTCCTGTACTGCTTCCAGCAGCTGCTGCAGCATGAGGGAGATGAAAGCTGCCAGTTTGCTTTATTCAGGTGACTGTTCTCCGTGCTACAGAAATGGAAACAATACCTCCTGGAAAACCTGACCTTCTCTAACGCTCTGCTTCAAACCAAAAACCACCCACACACCTTCTCTTTTAGTAAAAATGGAGACTCCCTCCTTCCCCATCACTGCTCTGTGAGCTTCCAGCCCAGGGCAGAAGGGGTGGCTGGGGCGACACCCTCCCCCACCCCGCGCAGGCTTCTGAATGGTCGGATTGCTGGGCTGCAGTATGTGCTTTGTAATGCAAATATTCTGATGGTTCGCTTCACAGCTGAGGCGAGCCACCATTTCAAACCCCCTAACAGGAGCCCTGGAGACTGCACATTACCGAATTAGCAAAAGGTAAGAGCTCGATGCCACACACCCGGGCCTCTCGTGAGTGTGGACCTGCTGCTCGTTATGGGGGAAAATAAAAGAGGTGGGCTAAAAAAAGACAGCTTTGTAGTCCACCACTTTGCCAGGCAGATCTGTAACAGGCTGTTACTGCTGAGTTTCTCAGGCTTTTCCTTCAGCTAGAAGTTCTGGGGGTGTGTTTTGATTTCCTCTTCTTTTTTTGGTCACCTTCTCAGTGTGTGTTCTCACTTTTCTCAGACAAGCAGTCTTTACAATCAGTGTAAAAAAAAAAAAAATACACGATGCTACAAAGCCTTTAGTGGAATCTGGATTTCTTTTTTAGAATAGTCCCCTCCCCTTGCTCAGCTCCTCAACCCAAAATCACTCCTTGTCAAATCCAGCAGAGTGCTTGAAGTGCCTTTGCATGTGTAAGAGATGCTTTGAGTCCTCACTGTGCCTGACAGCTGGAGTGGCAGCAAAACACACATTTGTTCCATAGTCACACAGCATCTCATTGTCCAAGATAATCCCATATTCCTGTCTGGGCTCTTTCACCTCCTGCTGACACAAATTTGGCAGAACACAAGCTGGTTTTCACCCTGCTCCTGGTTCTTTCCAGCTTGTCTGTCAACCACTATGACAGGTCTTGGCTTTAGCAAATGTTCTCCACAATGGGCTGGCTCTAACAGAAGCCTCCTGCCTGCCCCCCTCCCTGGGTTTACCAGTGGTGATTGAAGATTGGCTGTGTGTTCATCAGCATCAAACCTACATTCTGAGAGGAGCTAAACTTCTGGGTGAAGAAGAATTGTCTGTGAAACTCAGCACCACCAATAACTCAGTCAAGTTGCAAAGGAGAAAAAGACAAGGAACAAAAGGAGGAAAAAAAAGTGAAAGGACATTCTAACCAAATTTTTTTTTTCCAACCAATTTGTTTCAATTTGGCCGTGGCAGCTACAGCTTCTGTTGCCCTTCTAATATTGCTAATTAAGAGCATTGATTGCACACCATCCAGACCAATCGGAACCCTGGGGCTTGGCACGAGGCTGGGTGGGTAAGCCCCTGTCCTTTCTCTTTTTGTAGCTGAGCCGTGCTACTGTTCATGACCCTGAGACTGGGAAACTGACCACAGCACATTACAGAGTCTCTAAGAGGTAAGGGGAATGTCTTCCAAAGGTCTCACCCATCAGGGGAAGTGTTCTGGGACTGCACTGCTTCATCTTGCAACTGGGGGGGGTGCCAAGGAGGATTTGGCTGATTCTTCTCTTCTTAGTCTCTCTTCAGAAGAAAGAGAAGGGCCTGAAGCAAACTGAGCTAACAGAAAGCAAGCAGCCTGCTGAAGTTGTAGTGCTGCTAAAGGGTAGTGGCAGCCAAGGTGGAATTGCCCCTCTTCTGCTTGGCATGGCCTGTCTCTTGCCACTAACACCCTGAAACCTCAGCTGTGGGGTTCTGCTCCTGGGAACAGGCTGCCTCTGCCACTGAGCTGCAGTGCCACTGCCTGCTGCTTGAAACCAGTGCTGAGCAGCTGCTGCCATGTGTGGGAATAGTGCAGGTTAGAGCTCAGCTCTAAAATAGAATGTCCCTCTTTAAATGATTGGAAGTGGCTGCTGCTGTAATTGAAAGCTACTGTTCAGCTTCTTTGACCAAAGAATCTGCAATTAAAATGGCTAGTAGCTGAAGGGCTTTTATTTTTCTTTCAAAAGCTAAAAGTGCTTCAAAATACTGCAGCACAAGAAGCTGATGGATTCAGGAATGATTGTAATGCTCCCAGAGACCATAAAACCATGGGAGCTGAAGTGTGATCCTCAAAGCTGTGCTCCTTACAAGCAGTGACAAGTTGAGAACTTTCTGCTTTTGTAGCCTGAACTGCCTTGTACCCTCAGCAGCAGGACATGGCTCTGCTTCCTCCTCAGGGCACACAGCTAGTGGCAGTCCTTGGGAAACTCTTTCTCAGCCCCTGCATGTTTGCTCCTCAAAACCACCTCTGCAGGCCCCCTCCAGAATGACTTCATGAGCAGATGTCTTCCTGTTTGACCCATGTTACATTTCATCTTGATTTTTTTTTTTAGTTTTAAAGTCTGTCTCCATGTCTTGTCTGTCTCAGTTACCTGTGACTGTGTATTTTAAACATTTTTTCAGTCTCTCTGACACAGACCACTCCAGGACATTTCTTGAAGAAACCTGTTAAAATCCCTTTGAATCCCATGGTTTCTGTCAAGCTTGGACTAATAATAGGAGTTGGAGAAGGTGAACAGATCAGTAGTTGAAACTGAGATGCATAATTGGCCCCTACTTAAATAGGTGATCCTTAGTAAAACTTGCATTTTGATTTCATGTCATTAGTGCTTGGATCACTGAGCTGCTCTTGCAGAACAACTACTAGAAACATCTTTGTTAGAGCTGTTCAAGCTGCTTTGGCTTCCAGATGAATCACTGCTCCTGAAAACCCCAAAATGCTTGCTTTATTTTTGTAATAGCTGCCTGCCTTCCCCCTCCAAACATTCTTTCCTAGCAAATGCCCTTCTAAATTACAGCATTCCTCTCTCTGAGAGGACTACTGTTTGCTGTGCAGGACGTGGCAGGCTCTAGAAGAGGGGGCACCTTGCCAGCAGTTGGAGGAGCACCACCAAGCCCGGGCTCTGTGCAGTACCAGACTAAACTCAGCCCTGACACCACATCCAGAGCCACTGCTGGATTTTCCTCTCCCCTCCCAGCAGCCTTGTCAGAGCTGGTAGTGTACAATGGGCAAGTTTCCACTTTGAAATACCACTCTGTGCTGTCACGTACTCCTGGTTGCACCTCTCCTAGCACATTTTGCACACTAAATGCATTTTAGACAGTTTTTAACTGAAATGCCAGTGTTTTATGGGACCACTGACAAAAGCTGTTCAAACCCTGCTGGTGTAGCCTTTGGAATGGCTGGTACTGGGGCCACTGGTGGAGGAGCTGAGCCTTGGGGTGTGTAAGCCCAAGTATGTCATGTAGCTCTCAACATGGCTGCTTTTTCTCCTTAATTCTGCTTAGTCTACAATTACTTCTGCACAAATAATACACAACTCATGCTATTAAAATGTCTAATAAGGTGCCTGATACAGAACTCAGAGGAGTAAAGGGAATCACTGCTAGCTGTTGGTAATGAAAAGCTGGTCAAAGGCAGGTCTGGGTGTGAGGAAGGAGAAAAGCCATTTTTTCTCCAGCATGAGCTCAACAAGCTGATGAAATCCTTTAAAATTCTGTAATATATTGGCTTAGTTCATAGGTGTCTTTTTACAAAGCCAACTGGGACACCAAAATACTGTGCAGTGAAGGAATGTGAGGTTTGGGAGTGGCAGTGAAGGAAACAGCAAATCCTCCTGTAAAGAAAGTCCCCCACATCACAAACTGCCACGCTTCTGACTTCCCAGAAACAAGCTTGTCCCTTCTTCTTTGGAAGTTTTCCCCCCATTAAGTGTCAGCTGGTTGGAAATAGGATGGCAGTGTTCATGCAAGTGAAGGTGGAGTGAGTTAGTTTAACAAGAGCAGACTGCAGAACAGAGCTGTGTGCACTGACTGCATCATGCTGAGCCCTGCACTGTGCATCTGGTACAAGAAAAGTCTGCAGAATACACTGTTGATTCTGAATCCCACACACCACTGGGGAGAGGGAGTCTATTATTATTATTTTTTTGATGAAGAAAAGCAGGAAAAAATACTCCTTTGTGTGAAGGAGCATCAGCTGTAAGTGGTGTTAAACTAGCACACACTTTTGATCTCAGCACCAGAGCAAGGCTGAGACTACCAGCCAAAGAGGGCAAAGTAGGGAGCACAAGGTGTTCCATGAAGGCACAGCCTGCAGTAGCAGAAGCCCCTCCTGAGCACTCCTGTCCTCCCAGCAGTGGTTTTCCTGATGCTCCCAGGGTTAAATCCCCCTGTGAGTGCCCACACCACACTACAGCCTGCCCTCAGTTCTGCTCAGCAACCAGCAGACAGGCTGGCACTTGGAGTTTGGTTTCAATTCCCTGTTTCCTCCACCTTTCATAGACTTTCTTTGTATCCTTGGGCAATTAATTTTATTTTAAAATATATATATAGTACTTTCCCTTCATGAAAGGATGTAGTATTCTCCCAGTCCAAAGCATTCAGTGTAATTTACATAACCCATATAGGCTTTTTCTTGTTTGTTTTTAATATTTGCTGCTTCTTAAAGCCTTTATGTGCAGACTGGAGGTAGCCAGAGCCTACACTTGGAAGCTGCTGTTGGGTTGGGGCTGTCCTGGTGTTGCTTGTCAGTGTTCCCTGCTAGCATGTGGCTGCAGAGCTGGGCTCTTGCCTGGGGAGGAGGGAAAAGCCTCAGTGTGAGCAGGTTTTGCCTTCTCCTACCACCTGACATCCAAGAAGGTTGCTTTGTAACACTTCCCTGTGCTAACAGTGTTCACAAGTGGGTGAAGCTGTGTGTTTGTGCAAGTCTGTCCTGAGCAAGCTTTTTTTATCTGGAGTTCATTTGTCATTGAAAAAACCAAATGCTCATAGAGATTCTGTAACCTGTGTCAGTGCCTCGTGTCATGTGTCATGCTACTGTTCCTCCCATGCCAAATGTTGTGGGTTTATTTTTCTTTTAACATGAACTTCACAGAAGAAAATGATTAATTAATTTTTAATATAGATGTGAAACCTCCTTTGAGTGGAAATGCTATGGTGGAGTTGCCAGGGAGGCTCTGAGCACAGGGATTTCTGTCCAGCAGCCTTGAGAGGAGCTGAGTCAGACACTAGAGAGAAGGTGGAAGTAGCTGTGAATGAAGCTCAATTGTCCTGCCAAAAGGGGAGAAAAGCAGAGTCCAACTCCTCAATATTATTATTATCCATGTTAGTGAGCAGCAGGGGACTGCCAAGGTAACCAGGGAAAAGGGCCACAGGCTGTGCCAGGAGAGGAGGGAAAAATGAAGGTGCCTTGGCTAGAATGGGATGAGCAAAGCATCAAGAAAAACAATCACCTTGTGAGCACGTGTGGTTTAAAAAAGACAAGACAGGGAGCAGCTGAAATGTTATTTCTTTTTTGAACTGTTATTTTCATGATGGTTTTTATTAGCACTGCAGAGGTAAGTTGTGAAAGGATAGATCCCTTGCCTGGAAGTGCCTGACATAAGTCTCTTTGCACTTACTCCTTGCACAAGTGTTGCTTCAAAATGCTTCAGGTGTGGGGGTCTGACTTCTCTGCAGTGGGTTCTGTGCCTGTTGTAGAAAACCCCTTGAAGCAGATTGCACATCTGGGGGGAGTTTGGTAGGGGAATGAAGGCCCTTAGTTTTAGAGCTTCTTCATACCAGCTCTGTAAGTGCTCTTGAAAAGAAGCATGTATGTTAAATGCAGGCCTGGCAATGCCCAGGAAATATTTCTGACCCCACCAAATGCTTGAAAAGCATGGGAAAAAAAAAAATAATTCAAATTTGAAGCAATTCTAATTGTTGCACTTCCACTGCTAGCTCACTGCCTGTTGCTACCTTCTTTTATTAACCTCTGGTTTTTTTCCTCCTACTCAGTGCTTGGTTGTCTGGCTATGAAAGCCCAGTGGTGTCTCGAATCAACACGAGGATACAGGACCTCACAGGACTGGATGTCTCCACAGCAGAGGAACTGCAGGTAAACTAGTAGTAAACAGAAGCTCAGCCAGCCCAGGGACAGGTTTTTGGGGGGCTGCCCAGGGAGAGGGGGTTGAGTCCCCAGCCCTGGGGGTGTTTCAGGGTGGTTTGGATGTGGGTTTGAGGGCCATGGGTTAGGGGTGAGCTGTGCAGAGCAGGGCTGGTGGTTGGACTGGAGGTCCCAAGGGGCTTTTCCAACCTGAATGATTCTCTGATTCCAGGCCAGCAGGGGAGGGAGTGGGGATTTAACAGAGACAAAGACACAAAGTTGTCTTTGCAGAGCAGCTCTTAGCTCAGTGGAAAATGGAAAGGGGGTTTAGATTTCCCACCCCACCCTTGGTCCTAGAAGGCCAAAGCCATGGCTGGTGTCTCTGGAATGTACATCTAACTGGTAGGTTCTATTTCACAAGTATTTTTATTCATTTATTTGTGGCTTATCAATGAGCAGCTGCCTCACTGAGAAAGCACTAACACCTAGTGATGGCTGGGAGCATTTTTTGTGCTGCTGTCGAGACTCCTGATGATCAAATGCCCAAGCATCTGGTTGGAAATTGATGATATGAATACACAGAAGAGATGGGGGGGAAAAAATCATTAAAAAGGACAGTGGATCCTCATTGTCATAGAGATCCAACAGTGATTTCAACCTGAATGATGTCAGGATGCCATGGCCTGTTTCAAAGAGAATGTAGCATGTCCAGTTTCTACAGGAGAGAGTGTTTTTCTGCCCTGGGCAAGAAAGGGATTCCTTACCCAGAGCACTCTGCATCTTGCAGTGCCAGTCTCAGAAGTGCTGCTGCTCTTCTAGCCAAACATCTTGTGACTCCTTGGAGCCTGTGCTGCCCAGGCCTTCAGAGTTTCAGGAGCTTCATGGTCAGCTTCCATCAGCTGGCAGTGCCCAGATCAGACCCTGCAGGCACTCAGAAATGGGACAGTGTCTGTGGCAGTTCAGCTGGGGGGGACAGAAGAGCTTTCAAGGACAGCTGATCCCAGGGAAGGGCAGGTGCTGCTGCAGCTCTGCTGGGAGCTGCTGCCCAGGCAGGCTCCCAAAGCCTGGAGCCAGGTTCTGGCTCTGCACTGCTCAGGCTGGCTGCAGGCAGAGCTACCTGTGCCTACACCCAGTAGCACTTTGCACAGTCCACTTTAGCTGTCAGGTTTGTCACTTGGTTTCTAAACTTACCTGTTGAGAGGCTGTAGGTGAGAGTCAGATTCCTGTCTGGATAAATAGTGTTTTACTAGCTTTTGTGCTTCTCTCACTGTAGGTAGCCAACTACGGAGTAGGAGGCCAGTATGAGCCTCATTTTGATTTTGGAAGGGTAAGTCCTGTTTCCTATTTCCACCTCTTTCTTCTTCACAAGCCCTGTGTTTCTCTTTTTCAGGTGGCAAATTATGGAGTGGGAGGACAGTATGAACCCCACTTTGACTTTGCACGGGCAAGTAAAGAGATGGAGGAGAGCTAGTCACCTGCTGAAGCCTGGGCCTCTTGGCTGTGGCACAATTTTTATCCTTTAATGTGTATTAAATCTGTTAGTTCTTCACCTTTCCCAATGATGCCAGTGGAGAAAACCCTCTAAAGCACCAGCTGAACTGATCAACATTTTAGGCATTACAGAGCAATGAGGTGGTTCTTCAAAAATACCATTTACAAAAGTATTCTAAGGAGATGTTTGTAACAGCAAAGGGCATTAGCTTTGTTTTGAGGAAACAGATTTTAGTTGGCCAAGGCACTGGCCACACAAGACCTTTTTATTTAAAGCTACTGAAGGATGTACAACCAAACTGAGGCACAGTGGCTGCATGGGGGAGAGCTTTGTTACTGTAGTTTACACAAGGATTACCACCAGAGTCCTGAAGCAGGAAAAAGCCAACCCAGGTCTTTGCATCTCCACAGCCTTCTTCTTTATTTGGCTTTAAACCCTCCCCCTTATTTGTTATTCCATCTGAAACTGCAGAGCTCTGGAAATGATGCCACTGAATTCAGTTGGTTATTTATTGGGCACGCTCACGTGGGGTTGAACCCCTTCAGATTAACACTGGGAATCTGAGCCACCAACTAGTAACCAGAACCTCTGCTCTGTACTGCAAATGGGTGACAGTTTGGGATCAATGTGGGTTAATTCCTGGAGTAACCAGTGTAGAGCTTTAGCACACACACAGTGGGCATGGTGTGGGGGGGCAGTTCTAGGAGGAAAAACAGAGGTGTGACAACAGTTGGCATCACAACCCATCAGAACAGGGGTTTGTTGTTGTAAGTGAAGGGATGGATGAACCCCTCTCAGGTGGCCAGTCTGGGAGCCTCTTGCAAGCCCCTGCTCTGCTGGGGCACACTCAGCTCCCCCAGACCTGCCTGAGGAGCAGCAGTGAGGCCCCACATGTGTCCTCTGAAGCAGGGAAGGGGGCAAGGGCCACAGAAGGCAGAACCCTGCCAGGGTAGCAAGTTGATGCTCAGAGCCCACCCCTGCAGCAGAGCTCTGCTGGGGCTGCTTCACAGTCCTCTGGGGACACAGAGCTGCCCTCACTGCTGCTCATCTTGGCCAGGCACAAGAGGAGATGAGTGTACTTTAGTAATTTTTTGTTGTGAAGAGGATTTCTATACTGATTTCCATTAGCAATTTGGGCTTATGCCCTCCCTGTCATAAAGAACTTCAAAATGCCTGGGTTATTGAAATTAACAGCCCCACTCACTCTGCATTCTCCCCTCCTTCCAGAAAATTCAGATTGGCTGAGTTTTTGTGTGAGTTTGCCTGCAGCTTTGTCACTGGGTCCTCTCAGTGATCCCAATGAAATGCTTACTAATTCTGCTTGCTTTTATTCACAGAAAGATGAGCCAGATGCTTTTAAGGAATTGGGAACAGGCAACAGAATTGCTACTTGGTTGTTTTATGTAAGTGGAGTGTTTCTCTGCCATGTGCTAGTGCCAGAAATAGTCAGCACTGCATCTTCTGCACAGCTTCTGTACCATTGATTTCATCCTGTGTTTTTTGTCACTTGCAAATGAAGGCAGCCACTAACCTAGCAGTGATGAACACAGGGTGTCTTCTTACCATGAGAAATGGCTTTTCTGGGTGTTCTCAGGAGGTTTTTCCCCCCTCAAAGCTGAGCATCAGCTAAAACTGTGTAACTCTGAATCTTTTAGATCCACATGGGTATTTATTGCTGAAACAAGAGAGGGTGTCGAGTTCAGGGCCAAGGCTGGCTGGCAAACTAAGTGGGTGGGTTCCAGCCCTTTTTGAGGCTGTTAATCACTAATTGGGAGGTAGAAGTTAATCAGTAACCTAGGCTTGAGGCTGTATGAGTTTGCAGCTTACCTGTGCTTTCCTCACCTTTCCAGATGAGCGATGTGTCAGCAGGGGGAGCTACTGTCTTTCCTGAAGTAGGAGCTAGTGTTTGGCCAAAAAAGGTAAGCAGGGATAATTCTCCAGTGCACCCATTCCTCTCTCCACCCACTCGAAAAGAACAGATGTGTCAACATTTAGGAAGGAAAAGAGTTTCTATGAAGATGAGAGCATTTGTTGAAGGGAGCACAGAGGTTCTTGTACTCAAGTGAAGCAACTGGAGTAGAGCTGGTGATGCCAAGGGCCTCTGATGTTCTGCATGTGGACACAGAGCTTGTTTTGTACTCAACTGCTGCTTCAGATTTGGGCCCCTCACTCCCAGAAGGACATTGAGGGGCTGGAGTGTGGCCAGAGAAGGGCAATAGAGCTGGGGAAGGGTCTGGAGCACAAGTGTGGTGGGGAGCTGCTGAGGGAACTGGGGCTGTTGAGCCTGGAGGCTCAGGGGAGACCTTCCAGGTGGGGTTGGGCTCTTCTCCCAAGTGACAGGACAAGAGGAAACAGACTCAAATTGCACCAGGGGAGGTTTAGGTTGGATATCAGGAACAATGATAGGCCCCTTCCCTAGGAAAGCAAATGGTAGGATATGGAAAAGAGCCTTCAGCTTCAAAGGCACGTGTGAACTACAAAGGCACTTGGTTTTGTGCCAGCCTTGTGGAGCAGGTGGGTGTGGGTGTGTGCACTGTGTGGAGCAGCAGGCTGAGGGGTTTTGCTGCTGTTTGCAGGGAACAGCTGTGTTCTGGTACAACCTCTTCCCCAGCGGAGAAGGCGACTACAGCACGCGGCACGCGGCCTGCCCGGTGCTGGTGGGAAACAAGTGGGGTGAGTACCCCTGGGGGTGACCTGCCATCCTGCTCTGGGCTCTGCTGCTGGCCTCCCTTGGGTTTCTGTCACAGGGGAATGAAAAGCAGCCAGGAATTAGGTTCCTTCTTCATAGTGATAGCAATATATGGGTTTGAGCACCCCAAGAAAAGACAGATTTACTGGAGAGAGTCCAGTGCAGGGCACCAAGATGCTGAAGGGAGTGGAGATCTCCCTGCTGAGGAGAGGCTG
>JAOEGS010014575.1:0-22423 GCA_025447755.1 Corythornis vintsioides
GGTCCCAGTACAGACCCCTGAGGGACACCACTTGTCACTGTTCTCCATCTGGACATTGAGCCATTGACCACCACCCTTTGGATGTGACCATCCAGCCAATTCCTTATCCACTGTACAGTCCACCCATCAAATCCATATCTCTCCAACTTTCAATGGAATGAATGGACAGCTGAGTTAATCAAACAGTTGGAGGGCTTGGTTGTTTGTTTTTTTTCATGCTTTTGGCTCAGTAATTTGTTGGGTTTCTTATTTTTAAATTGATCTTCTGCTGCAGAAATTGATTGATTAGCATTGATTAGCCAAATGGTGGTATTCTAAGAGAGGAAAGTTCCTGAGTATAAGGAAAATTCAAAATACAGTAAAATTAAAAAAAAAAAAAAAAAAAGACGAAAAAACTGGATCAATGACCCCAGAGAAATACTTGGCTTGTGAATTTACTCGAATGTCACAGAAATCTTATCATTTGTTAATAGAAGATCATGCTGTAATGATAATGAGGTTTGACTGACATGTGACCATGGAGGAAGGGTTTGGCACTGCAGCCTCAGATGCTTGGGAGACAGTGAAAACAAAGTATGGTGAGTATTAACGACAGCAAGATGTCTTGAGGATTTTACCTATAAATGGCTTTATTCTGTATTTTTTTTTTTTTTTTAATAAAGTAGAAAACCTGCAAGCAAGGGGAAGAGGCACAAACAAGCACACAATGCACAGAGTAAAGCAAGGGCTGAAAACCTGGAGACCTTGCTTCTGACAGTGACCTTCATCAACACCTTTCTGGTTCCTACACTATAATTTCTGTGATGGCCAAACCTGGAGTTCCCAGCACAGCTTGTTGTGCTGCACATTTCATTCAGTCAGCCCTGGTGTGGGGCACCACCTCCCTCTCCCCTGTGGAGATTCAGAAGCTAAACAGAGGCAGGGGCTTTCCTCATGTCATGCAGCTGTCCCATCCTCACGTGTCCCCAGTGAGTAGCTGATGCTCAGCTGCTTTCCTGCCTTGGCATAAGTGGATTGTAAACTCCTTGGAGCAGATACCTTCTCATAGCAGCTCTGGAAAGCATCTTGCTGGTGTGTTGATTTAATAAGGACTTCCATGCCTGATACATTGCCTTGTGAGAAACACCTCTCTGACTTCTTGAGCTCCAGCTCCTACTTTAAGACTAAGGGAACATCACAGGGTGGCCCTTTCTATGGAAGAGGCTGTGTCCTGTCTGATGGCTTGGTGGGAGCTGCACTACCACAATACTATTGTGAAGTTCACCTTTAAATGATGTCTTGTGCAATTGTGTGCTCTTCTGTGTGGTTCCAGATCAAAGTCTGACTCAGGAAAATGTTCCCATCCAAGTTATTTGTCCAAGTCATCTTGACTGAAGCATGTATGTGCTTTCCCCAGTCAGCACCTAGATAGGAGTCTGTTGGTGTTTATTTATAGTAGATCATTTTATAGTTTCCCTTGCATAAAAAGAGTCCTTAAGTCCTCCTAGTTTGGACTATAAAATTTAGGTAAAGTGTTTCTGTCTATTAAGTGGTATTTAGTATAGTCAGAGCACAGGTAAGCTCTAGCATGAGCAAGGACCTCCATGTGGTCAGCACTGTACAGCTACAGGACACCAGGCTGGTCCTTGCCCTGAGTTGTTTACAGCTGACATATGAAAGAGAGGCAAGGGATGAACATGGACTGGCAAAGAGCACAGGGAGGTCAGGAGACAGTTCCAGTGCTCCTTGATTTCTTACCACACTAACAACAGTTATGTGAAGGACTATTTATCAGAGTTGCAGGCAAGGAGGTTTTGGAAGAGCAGCATCTGGGGGCTGTTACAAGGGTCTCTCTACTGGAGGTTCTAACAAGCAGGCAGGAAGGTCAGTACTCAACCAAAGTTGTGAGTTGGGGAGAGGTGTGAAGACACTATTGATTTTTCAGAGCTCATAAAACATGAAACAAGGATTTCAGCTGAAGGACTCACAGCATTGGCTCTGCAGGAGCTGTGATATTTTCCATGAATTCAGCTTGTGTGCACTGAGTTGGAGGCAGGTAACTCCCCAGTGATGACTGCTGAGGTGATTCCCTCTGTGGCTCCCATCAACAGGCCTTTTGAGGCAAGTTTCATTTCTCAAAGGTAGAAATGTAGTTTTCACTTCAGAGGGCAGACTGGAAATGGTTTGGATTTTGCCTGGAGTCAAGAAAGATGACACATATAATGTTCTTTTTAAATACAGTAACTGTGTTCCTCTTAGTCACACTTCAGGTATCCTTTTAATCCCCAGAGCACATCCAGCTAGTGACCTGCTCTTTAATTACATTGCAAATGTCCTACAAACACTGTCCATGCACTGTCTAGGGCAGGTTGTTGCAGGTTACCTGCTAATTATCTTTCAAATGACTAATTAAAAGACGAATTACCATGTAATTTGCTGCCTCTAGATAGCATGACCAGCACTTTCATGTGCCTGGAAAGTGTGATCTACCTTTTGGTCTGCCTTCTTGGGATGAGATACCTTTCTGCTCTATGGGTCTTCTCTGCCTTGGCAGTGCCCAGTGGCCCAGATTTGCTCCTGCTATCTGTCTGATTCCTTGGTGCTTCTGTAGTGTAAGCCATGGAGACTCAAATATATCTGATGTCTATTCTTCAGATCCTATTCATGAAAAAACTCAAACATTTTGAGAATAACTTATGTGCTTATTCAAGATACATTTCAAGAGAGCTATGTCTCCTGTACTTCTCAAAGCCAGCCAGAGTGCAGATGCACAGTATGCAATATGAATACTAGTGAAAAAAGCCAGATTTCAAGTTTCTGGCATACAACACAACGTTGCAATCATGGCAGAGGGCTTATAAAAGCACAAAAAGCTTGTGGACTGCTTTGCCATTTCAAATGAATGCCTAGAAAAAATAAAAACTGTTCTCAAAAAAATCCTGTAAATTAAATATATCACATCACTGCCATCTTTCCAGAAGCCAGAGCATCTTACTGTGTGTTACTGCACAAACACAAGTCAAAAGGTTTACAGGGCTCAGCTCTGCAAAGTTTAACAATGATGTTTGGCTTGGGTTGTTGAACAATTCCTACAGGACAAGAAGCAACTGGCACCAATGGAACTGGCAAAGGAGTGGTGTAACAGAAAGCACTTGTTGACCCACTGGGGATCAAACTGCTGCAGCCTTCTGTCACTGGAGGCTGTGCAGGCAGACCACATCAGCAGGCTCAGAGAAGTATTAGACATCTTTGTGGGCAGCAAGGCCATAAACACATATTTAAAGGGACAAGGCAAGGATGTCCTGTCAGGTATTTCTAATCCAGCAGCTAGAGATGCTGGGTGAATACTAGGGGAATGGACAGCAGAAAGCAGCCATGTCCTTAAATAGCAACTCTGTGTCTGCTGCCAGAGACAAAGCCCTAGGCAGACAGACCATCACTCTGACCTGCTTCTTCTCTTATGATTTTATGCATATAAATACTTCTACTGAAGTAAAACATAGAAATATTTGCAAAATTAGGACTCAAATGAAGTTCATTATATCACTTAGTCTTCACTTTTTCCTGTGGACCTTGTCCTGTGAGCTGTGGGATGGAAGGGAGCAGACAAAACCAGATGTGCAAGGACTTCAACCAGAACTTAAAATGGAAACAGAAGTCAACAGAGAAATTACTCTTTTGTAAGACAGCCTGCATGTCTGGAAGAGTCAAGTACTGAAATCTCAGGTCCTTTGGGGCATGTGAAGGAATCTAGATTTTTTTCTCCCCTTTTACCTCATAGCAATTTACACCCATGATGGGTCTTACTCTTTCAGCCTGTGGTTATCTAGCATTTCTGACAACCTTCCTGAGCACCTATTGAAGACCTTTAGAAAGTCTAAATATATTGCACTCCTCCACCTCCCTGAGCCATGCTACAGTTTGTTAGTGCATTAGTCTTATAAAAGTTATATTTTTAATATGAAATAGCAATATATCGAAGGACAGTTAAGAAGGTATTGCTGTCCAGAAATAGATGATTGGTCAGGTATAGAGATCTAGCTGGTTTATCTCACCATAAAAAAAAAAAAAAGCATGAAACTTTAATTAAAAGAGTTAAATTACTTTCTGGTGGAAAGTACCTATGCTTTAGAAACTTTCAATCATCCATGAATTGCCTAGAGCTAAATGGAGAGTAATTTTCTGTTGGAGAGCTGTACAGCACAGCAAGTCCCTTATGCACCTGTAAAAGGGTCTTAGAATCCCCAGGGTTCTAGAGCACAGCCCAAGGCAGATCCCTTTGCTCCAACCTGCCTCTCACTCTTGCTGCCACGGGGAATAGAGATGTCATCAGCAGTCATGTGCAGAAATGGAGCATTTCTCTGTCCCAGCTGAGGGGAGAACACTCCTGAGACAATCCAAATCAGCAGTTTGCTGCCCACTGCCCTGCTGTATTTTCAATACAAACATCCCCTGTTCCCATGGAGTGGCAATGGACCTCAGAAAACACTATTGGAAGAGTCTTTCTTTCTTTCTTTCTTTCTTTCTTTCTTTCTTTCTTTCTTTCTTTCTTTCTTTCTTTCTTTCTTTCTTATTTTTTTTTGTGGAAGCTTAAAAACTAATGTTGAAATGAAAACCCACAGGAAAGAGAAATTAATACTGCTCACCTTCCTTTAGACTTTCTTTTTTCTTCTTTCCCCCCCCTAGTTCTGTGCATTTTTTTATTTGCTCCTCTAAAACACAAACTGTAGCAGAACAAACCCCTTGGTGTTACACACCCGGCCTCCCCATCACATACTGTACCTTTGACAGTGTGAGTAATGGGCTACTCCCTACTGCAATACTGCTTTTGCATAGCAAGCTCCTGTTAGTTCTCTATTCTCTTATCTTTCTCACATTTCATCACTTTCTTGTTATGTTTGCTCAGTTAAGTCATTAAAACCACTTTGTTATTTCTCTTTCCATGTTTAGCCCTAGGAAATAGCTAAGCCTATTTAGAATTTAATTTCCCTCAAACACCCTTTTTTCTGCTCTGTGTCTGTGGCCCTGAGACATTTCCATTTCTGGGTGGATTGGCTGGGGTGAGGAGGAAGTCTCTGTGCCAGCTCACAGCTTTGAAAGACAACTGGGAAGCTTCTCCACCTACAGTGCCAACACTCTGCTACCTGCAGTTGTGTTGATGCATTAAATGCCTCGGTGCTGCATTGAACACAATGGGCAGCAAAACATAAATACCTTGTTAGAACATTCTGGTCTTCTGTATTTCTGTTCTCACCCACTGTAGTGTGAAAAGCTAAGGGCTTCACTGTTTCCATGTAGTAAAACTACATGATGGGGGGTTGAAAAACAAAAAATAAATAAAAAGTAAAAGCAAAAAGCAGACAGATCCAAGTCATTTGCCTTTGCCTCATTTTTCACAATCCTAATTTCCACAGAGATATTAGACAGTTTCAACATGAAGATAAAAATCACCACTCCAACACAGATATCAGCCCCTTTCATGTGAGATCTTCGGGCTCCAAAGACCTTCCCAACTCTTCCTGGGGCCTTGCCCTCCAGGATGTCATATTACCTGATCCTTTGCAGTCAAGCTCTGGCTTAAAATGAGGTGGGCTGCAAAACTCCTACCCCACCTCTTTCCTGAGTCCTAGAAACCTCCTTGTAATTTCATGACGCATTTGTTCTCGTTGACTTGCGTCAACCATAGCCCTTCATTTTCAACGCCTTGCAAACCTTCCTGATCTTTTACACCATGCTATATTTACAGAAGATTTTAGTCTTTGTTCTGCTGGATGAGATGAGCCAAGTTTTTGGACTTCTCTGCTGCAGACAGCTATGAGGGTGTAGCCTTGAGAGCTGCCCAGCCAGTTTTTAGGCTGACAGAGTCTTACCCAGGCAAACCAGGCTAGACCAAAGGGAACTACCCTCTGCAGAGCACCTCCATGCTGCTGTTAGATGAATAAGGGCATGGTCTGAAACCAAACCTGCCTCTGCCTGGAGATCCCTCTCACCTTTGTGAGCTCTGAGACCTCCCAAGGGTTCAGTGGGTGAACGGAGAACCTCTGTCCCCCAACATCTTCTGTGTCTCCTCAGAGAGAGGGTCTTTGTTGAGAATGAATTAAAATGGATTTTATAGAGGATGCTGCTGAAAAAAACAATGCAGACAAACAAAAGAAATTCCAGCTGAGCCCATTACACGTTATTGAGTTAAATAAGAGGAATTTTATACAGACTGTAATTGGGTTTTAAATCACGGTTCTAAACAGCTGCTGATCTCTAGAAAGCTTCAAAAAGTGTGTACACAGGCACAGTCCTGTTGGCACACCATGAGCAGAGCTCCCAGATGCCATGATTGGGCACATTTACAAACCAGATTTTATATCTGAAGAAATAATTTGCTGACTGCTAATCACTGCTGATTAATAATGTTTTCACAAAGCCACTGCAGAAGGTTTGCTAGTCTTGTCTAGAGAGTACTAGACTTTGGCCAAGCAAAGTTCTTTATCCTAAAATATATTTGTCTAGAAAATGCAATTATTATTCTTAGGAATGACAGGTATGGATGCCCATAATTCTTGTTAAGTGCAAGTTGTACTACAGATAAGAAGGCTAAAGGTACAAGATAGGCAAGGTTTGTCAGGACAGATAATATCTTCAATTAGACCAAAACCAGCATTAGAAAATTCAGACAGACTTTCAGACACAGAAGCAGACACGAGGGAAGCCCATGTGCCCAATAGCTGACAAGTTTGTTTCTGCCCATTTATCACAGGAAAGATATCACACCTCCCTAAAAGCCTCATTTGGTTTAGCTGAATTCCCATTAAAAGCGGATTAAGCTGGAGAGAGACAAGGCAGCCTTGGTTCACAATGACTGTGTCCACAGTGGGAACTACTTGCTGTTTTCTGAGTCAGATAGCACTGCTGAACAGCAGCCTCTTGCTTTTATCAATACCAAAGCCAAAGCACTTGGGCTACAGCTATTTCAGCTTTCATCTGAGTGTTTGACTGTACCAGAGCAGTATTGCTGAACGACCCAGTTACCAGGGTAAGGGTCCCACTGAGCATGTGGGTAAGAAGATTTGCCTCTAATATATTGGAATGAAATAGGATTTCTGACAGGTTTGAAGCCCAAATCCTAACAGGACATGTAACATTTCTGGCAGTGTTGAAATCTGGCACCTTTCTCCAGAGAACATCATTTTTCTCCCAATAATCATCAAGTAGTTATGAGTAACAAATGATTTCCTAGAAATCGGGACTGAGTGGTGAATGTCAGTCAATGTTCCAACAGGCTCAATTATTTAAGCTACAAAGCTCGTAAGGCACAACCAGGCCAGATCCAGTTTTGAACAATTACAAAGGATGATCAAACTTCTCTGTTACCACAGATGCAGATGGAACAGATTGTTCCTTCAGACTTCTGCTCTGCCAACAAGAGCCCGCGTTTCACTCAGCTCTGCAAGACTTTTGCTCTCATGCCACTGCAGTAGATGTCTTCAGAGTGCAACAGGGAGGTGGGATGTTCTGAAAGGTTGTATCTGCTAAGTGGAGCAACAAAATCCCATGGTGAGAAAAAAAAAGACCAGGATAATAGTATGAAGTAGTCCAGCTTTTTGCTGCCTTTAAGAAGTAGTTCATTAAAATAAGTTCAGCTGCCAGGTCAAACAGCAGACATTTGAATTTGCACAGTGAAGGTGTCTTCACCATCCCAGACTCTTCACCATTTGCCACAGCAGGGGCACAGCAGAGCTCGTGACTAGGATTTTCAAAACTAGAAGCTCACCAAAGGCACTGCTAAATCACTATAAAATGAAGAAAACTGACTTTGTTGGATTAATTGTAGGTATTTAACACGTGCCATACTCAACCTTTGAGCATCTCAGGCTCCACCCTGAGACACTGGGTGGTGGAGGTGGACACACACCTTAGGGTGAGGTTCACAAACACTGTCACACTGAGCTTTCCAAGCCTGATGGTAGGAATTCTTGTGAATAACAGTATTATTCAGAGTCCCAAAGGAATTCAGGTACCTGTGACCACACAGTCACCACCATCCTGCCTGAACAACTCAGTGGTTAGGGTTCATTTTGACTACCTCTGCTGAACAGAGCATGTGTCTCACCTCCCAGCTGGGGCCTGAGCTCCTGAAGTCAGGAGTGCAGGAAAGTGTCTTTCCATCTCTCCTGCTGAGGCAACTCCTCATATCCTCACTGATGCACAGGCTGACACCCAGTTCTCTCTCCAGCTACACAAGTGTCCTAACACTGAGCTTATAAAGTCACATTCCCAAACCCAGTATCACTCTTTCCACTCCAGTGGACTGCAGGTAGCCTGAAGGTTCCTGTCTCTTCAGCATATGAGTGAGCAGCTTTCACTTAGCAGATGACCAACAGCTTTCCCACATTTCTGCTGCACCCACAGTGCTGTTGAGAGAAGGGAAGCAGTGTGAAATCAGGCCTCAAGCACACAACAGGTTGGCCACCCCAAACACACAGCAGGGTGGCCACTTCAGACCACATCAGGGTGGCCACTTCAAGCACAAAGAAGGGTGGCCACCTCAAGCCACAGCGGGGTGGCCGCCTCAAACACACAGCAGGGTGGCCACTTCAGCCCACAGTAGGGTGGCCACCTCAAGCACAAAGAAGGGTGGCTACCTGAAGCACACAGCAGGGTGGCCACCTCAAGCCACAGCAGCACAGATTTCCATTGTACATGGGACAGACAGTGGTGGAACAGGGAGGGGAGAAGGGCTGCCAAGTTGGACACTATACAAAACCAGCATCAGGGACATGGCAACACATTTCCCACTTGAAAAGCAAACAAGGAAGAGCTCATGCTTTTGCATCTGTGTCAGCGTGACGGGACTGCCCCGGGCTGAACAAGTTGCCAGCCCCTGACAATTATAGCCCTGGTAATCTGCATCAACCAAGGAAGATGAAGCACTTGGGTAAAAATAGCAAATGGGTCAGAAGAAGGTTATAGAAATACCAGAGGATTATTCATATTCTTTCAGGTAGCTATAAGAAACAGTTTAAACAGGAGAATGACAGATTAAAGGTGTCACTGACAAAGAGAAATGACTGCTTTGAGGTCTGAGCTACAGTTAACCTTCTTTCTTTGGATGTACAAACCAAAGTCTTTTTCAAAGGGAGATGGCCACAAAGAGGTAGCAAAAAATAGCACACATGGTCCTTCCATGTCAGTGGTGATCTGAGAGCAAAGTGGGGATACAAACAAGAAGTTCAAACTGCCTCGTTCCAGGCGAGCTCCTCTATGATGCTGCAGCTTGACCTTTGTGCACAGGGCTCTGAGCAGGGACACTGCTGAGACTGTGGGGAGCAAACTTGAGTCCTAAAGAGTTCAAAATGTGGTCTCCTGTCTTCAGAGCAGAGCAGAGTTTGTTAGGAGATGCTGTCAAAATGAAAAAGTGTATTTAACGCATCCACTGTTCTAAGAGAAGATAACAGGTAGCCACATAAAATATAGACCATACATTTAAAAATGCTTGACAGACTTTTCTACTCGTGTGTTTTGGCCTTGATTTCTCAGTCATTTTAATTTCATCTGTTACGAGGAGATTCATCTGATCCATCTTATTAGATTAAAACGAACGTAAGACAGATGAGGCCAGAAAACTGTTTTTCTGCCTCCTCAGAATATATGTATGAAATATATATTTGAAAAAAAGAAAAAGTTCATTTTTGAGAGCAGATTTTATTTATTGACAGCAAAAGAGGACAGAGCAGAAGCTGGCAGAACTGCTTACGGGTTGGGGCAAGATGCAATGGCCTCCTGTCCCAGCTGAGCTGCACTGAGGACCTCCCTGAGAACCAAGACTGAGAGCCCAGCACTGCTAGTATCCCCTAAAGGGACCTGTCCAGCTGGGATCCCACATGTCCAGGGCAGTGGTTGAGATGGATACCAGCAATCCTACAGTGTCACTGGGACCAGGACTGAAGGCTGAGCTGGACCCATGGGTGTGGGTGGGCACCCCACAAGGCCACTAAGGCCAATCAGCTTCCTCAGGGCCCTGCCAAACTGGCCACCCCAGCAAGTCCCCAGCCACTCTGTGACTGCTGGGCACCGCTCACAGCAGCTGTTTTATACGTGCAGCACAACACTCACTCCTCCTTTGAATTCTCCCTGCATCCACCTTTTGCAAACAGTGCACACTTCCTTGTCACCAGGCAGTGCGTGACACAGCCAGCTGTGACTCACAGCAGCACAGAGAGCAGCTTTTAGGGTGCTGGCTGGTTTGCTGGGGGTGATCACCACTGACAGCTCTTGTTGGACAATGATGAGCTGATGAGCCCCCTGAGGACATCAGAGGCCTTCTGGGGCCAACACCATCTGCCAGGAAGTGTTGAAAAGCAAGGGATGCTGACAGGCTGGACCAGGTCTCATGGGAATGTCAGCTAAGGGGGTGTTCAGGCCATCCCTGGCACCAGTGACTTTTAATGTGTTTGTGGAGATGCAGCAGAAGGAAACATTCCATTTCTATCAGTGCTGGGCAACACAAGCATGAGTGAGCAATGATCCTACACACAGGACAAGGTCAACTTGCCAAGACTAAGGACCTCAGACATCCATCTTGGAGCATCTCTATTTGCAGCCTGGACCTTTTAGGACCTGGATTTACAAAAAAAAAAAAGATGGAATATTGACAAAACAGTAAGAATTGGCCTGCAGAGCACTGTCCACTAAATGGCAGCAAGTTTCCTTGGTTGGGCACTGAGACAGAGGAGGGTAATGGGAATACTGGAGGTGATGGAAAAGAAAAAGATGCCTTAGGAGATCTGGAAATGGTCCTTTCTTCAGTCTCAACTCTGAGAGATGGAGCCCTGGGACACATGGGCTACCAGGAGACCATTTCTTCTTCTGGGCGGAATGAATGCTGTTGTCTTATCAGGTCAGGAAGGTGTGAAATCAAATCTTCAAATATTATTATTAAAAAATCATGTTCCTTTGTCACTCCCCCACCCCCCCAACTCCTGAGTTCTCCTGAGTGAATCCACAACAGAAAAAAAAAACAAAAATGGAATCTGTGCCACAGCAACTGACAGTTGAATTTAGATTTAAGATTCCAAATAGTGCTAGTGGAGACAAGGGTACCTCAGAGGGAATAATTCCTGGAAAGATAAAATATTTTCCAATTTTTTATAAGTGATATATTTTGATGTTTCATTTAAAAATGACTTCTATTTTTTTTTATCTCCACAGAACTGACTTCCATTTTCTTCTTAAGGGGTGAGAAATTATTTGAGACCTGAAGATAAAGTCCAGCTGCATCCAAGCCATTCTCAGACCTGACTATTATTTGCACACCTCTGTTCCTGGGTAGCACAAGATGTTGGAGCAGAGTTTAGCCCCCAGAGAACTTGCTCCAGCAAAACCCAGTAAGGGCTAACAAAGTCTCCATAGTGTGTAGTTCTTTCTTTGTCTAGACCAGCATTTTTTGTAAAACCTTGGGTTTATACCTGAGAACCATGTCACCTCTGTGCCTTCCCATTGCCTTTACTCGTGTGGCAGACTCCAGTGTAGGGCAGGACTGGGGTAGCCTAAGAGGAGCCAACTGCAGCACTGGGAATGTTTCAGCCGTGGTCTCCCAGTTGACAGAGTGGGCTAATTCATCGAACCACAGTGCAGAACAACATAACCTTGAGCTCCAAGTGCTGGTGAAATGTCACTCCTGCTCCCTCAGTTAGCTCAAGTGTCTCCAACCACTGTGCAGCTGGTAGAGTGGATGGAGCCAGAAAGTCTCCAGTTGTTAAACATGGGCTCGTTTCTGACGTTTCCTATTCTCGGTTCATGGGAATGCAAAGCAAATCAAGCTTCTGGGTACCATGCAAAGGCTTTGAACCCCGTAGCAGGAGAAAAGATATTGAATTACTTCCTTCATTTTTCTCATATTTATCAGGTCTCAAGAGAGATTACTTATCTGGGAACCTAGTCAGAATGAAGTAGGCACACTACAGCTCACCACCCAGCAAGTCACAGTCAGTGGGGAATAGGTCTGTTTGTGTCACCTCCAGCAGTGCCTTGGGGAGTCCACAGCTGAGACACACTCCAGTGGCACCAAACCCACATGGCCTTTTCAGATATCCCTGTCCCAATGCCTCAGAGGGTTTCTGCCTTCCCTTTGGTATTTTAAAATGTACATGTTCCTCAATGGATAAAATATTTCTCTTCAGGATGGATGGGGCAGCATCCCATTGAGCCTGCAATGACCAGTGCCTGGGGACTGTGTCCTTGTTGTGGTTTAACCCCAGCTAATCACCACTCAGTTCTCTTCCTTCACTCCAGTGGAATGAGAGGGAGAATCAGGAGAAAATAACCCAACAAACTTGTGGATTGAGATTAAGACAGTTTCACAGGACAAGGAAGGAAGGGAAATAATAACAACAACAATAATAGAAAATACAAAACAAGTGATGCACAATATAATTGCTCAACACTTGCTGAGCAATGATCAGTCAATCCCTGAACAACAGTACCCCACAGCCAGCTCTCCCAGTTTATATACTGGGATGATGTCATGTGGTGTGGAATACCCCTCTGGGGCAGCTGTCCTTGTGTCCCCTCCCAGCTTCTTGTGTGCTTCCACCTGGCAGGGCAGTATGAGAAGCTGAAAAGTCCTTGACTTAGTATAAACACTGCTTAGCAACAACTACAAACATCAGTGTGTTTTCAAAGAGTAAAAACATTGTGTTATCAACACATCCTAAATCCAAACTCCAGCATTGTACCACATGCTAGAAAGAAAATAAACTTTATTCCAGTTGAAACCAGGACAGTGCTGATGGACTCTGACACCCAACTTGGTAGAACAACCAGTAAAATATTGAAAGACTGCCCAGTATTTCTCAGTGAAATACTTTAATGTTTTGAGGGTTTTTTTTCCACCTGCATTTCTCTCTGAAAGTACAAGAAAAGGGTTGAGTAACCTGAAGCAACTGGGACTGAGCCCATCAGGGGACACGGGTGAAGATCAGAGCTATCCAGATCTGAGCCTGAACATCAGCAACTCTTCAGGGAAGGTGCAGTGGGGCTGAGGGGAAGCTCTCAGCACCCTTGTCAGGCAAGGATGGAAGAACAATGACATGCTTTTTTTTCTGGAGAAAATGAAGGGAAGGAGAGAGACAAAGGGCACAGGCTTGTTATCAGGGAGTGAGCAGGGGTGTGAACAGAGGGCACACCAGCCTCTCTGGCAGCTGCTAATGAGCAACGTATTATCAGGCATGAGATGTGGGCTCAACCCCTCCTGCTGAAGAGAGAGCTGCCCCATGGGGTGTTCCCCACATTCCCCATCCTCTTCCACAGTGCACACATGGCACACAGTTACTCCCCACAGAATGCTGACACGTTCATTAACAACAACCCACAGGAGGCCCCCAAATGCAAGGTCTGGGCATCTAACTTCAGATACCAGGTCACTTAGACCCCTCCACACTCCTCCAAGGTGTCTAAATGCTCTGTGCAATCTATGGGATGTGAGACATCAAAGAATGGTCCAGGACCACATTTCCCATCACTAGGGGTTGTTTCAGAGGCTCTGATACGAGGAGATGGCTGGACCCTGCAAGTCTCCCTGTGGCAGTGCATACCACAATGTCACCCTGGGCCAGACCTTAGTACCAATGACAGCTGGCACATGGAGAACTGAGAAGGGATTTAATCCATGTTTATCAATATTTTTGGTCTGAGTGTCAGGAGGAGGGGCAGCCTCTGCTCACTGTGCCCTGGGACAGGCCAAGGGCAATGGCTGGAGCTGGAGCACAGGAGGTGCCACCTCAACATGAGGAGGAACTTCTTTCCTGTGAGGGTCACAGAGCCTAAAAGGGGCTCCCCAGAGAGGTTGTGGAGTCTCCTGCTCTGGAGATTTTCCAGCCCCCCCTGGCTGTGTTCCTGTGTGCTCTGTGACGGATTAGATTCTATTTCATGGGCCTGCTCTGGCAGGGGGGTTGGACTTGAAGATCTCCATGGAACCTTCCAACCCCTGACACCCTGTGATGCTGTGAACCATGCCCAGTGGTGCTGGGCACTCAAACTCAAGACAATTTGGCAACCTGCCATCAAGAAACCTCTTGTTGCAGCAAAAGATGGAGATGACAAAGATGCAATTATGCACAAGTATCTGTTAAGCACTCTCCTCTGGCACACTGGTCTGTGACAAAGGTCTGCTCAGAAGCATGGTGAGTCCATGTCAGTGTCAGTGCCCATGTCTACGTTGGTGAGCTACATGGGGTATCATTTGTGTCTGCTTGTGTGGAAGGTACATGCCCATATGTGTTCAACTGTGTATCCAGGCAGTGGATCATTCTTTGATGAGATCCTTAAACAACATTTTATATCTGTTTCCTACAGAAAAAGATCTGTATTTTTAAATTAAACTGGAAGGTAAATGTAATTCTCACATTGAAACAACATTCAGCATGTTGGTGCTTTGGGAGAAGTCTTGGTAAATACAGTTTCATCTATAGGTAGATTTCTATTTGGAAAGATGCTTTGATGTGTTTTTGTCTTTCCTGTGCTCTGTGGGAAGCAGACTCCAGGCCCTTCTCTCCTGATGGCAAATGTGCATCTTTCAGCAATGTTGGCTTCACATTCTAAAATACCAGTTGGATATGCCATCTGAAATTGTCTCACATTTGAATATATTGGTATTTTTAGGTACTCATTCACACGTGCAGCAACCAGATATAAGCTCAGAGCATTATTACCTCACAGGGCTCATAGTGCAGAGACCAGCAGGGTGCTGGATCACACCAGCTGCTAAGCCAGGCACCTCAGCCCATCTGCTGCTGCTGTCAGCAGAGAGACCAGCAGAGGCAAAGGCAGCAAATGGGAGACCTGCTCAGGTCCTGGACAACACAAAGAGCAAATGGAGCAAGCACCAAGCCTGCCAACTGGAATGGGAGAGGATGGGCAAGGGCAAAGCTCCCAGTGAGACACAAGTGGAGGAGGACACAGGGGAGGCAATTTAAACTGGACATCCCTGGTTTGGTCCTAAATTTGCATGAGCAGACTTCCCCTGGATTGACAGAAGTGCTACACCCAAGGGTGTAGTGGGAAGCACAGATAACAGATTAACTTATTCTTTCCTTAACACCTCTCCACACAATCCTTCCCTTTGCAGCCAACGACAGCTGTGGCACTAGGAAGGGAACATTTGGAGATCACTCTATTGATTTGATTTTTCCAGATCCTTTCTTTGAATGTACTCTCTTGAAAAGAGTTTATCACTGCATGTGAGGCATGTTACTGTTTGGACACAATCCTGAATGGCTCTTGGGTCCTCAGCTCGTCCAAAGGTTTCCTTTATAACCTCACCTTTGAGCTCACCAGTAAAATTACCTGCTTTGAGCTGTTCTGCTGTTACCAAACAGGAGGCTGGATCCTGCCTAACACTTTGCTGGATTTTATTTCCACAGAGACGCCGTGCTAGTTAGTCCAGCACTCCTGCAAGGTTAGGTAGGACATGCAGAGCTTTGTCACACTGGGCTGTGGGGCTGGTGCAAGACTAAGCACAATGATGCTGACACAATTAGGCTGGGTAGGAGGGTGGCAGGTATGGTGCTTCTGCTCAAGCCAGGCAGAGGTGTTTTTAAAGCACTTATAAGTAATAACTATCCAAACGTGCTGCCATCCAGCTACCTGCTGTACACAGAGACCCCTTCTCCTGCTGTCCTCCCATAGCTCTGAGCCTCTGTAGGTTTTTTTTACCACTTCCATGCTTTCTACACCAAACCCCCAGACAGCAGATTAGCCCAAGAGTGACAGGAGTTGGCTCATGGAGGTTCTGTGCTTCCTGTGCACCCCCTTCTCCCATTGAAAGCTGAAAATGAAATTCCTTCAGACCTCAAGAGAATCTTGGATGAAAGACAACTACATAAACTAGCCCAGAGGCCTGGGACAGCGTGCACAGAAATAATTAGGTTTTGAACTAGGTTTTACTCATGTTTGTAGTTTTTTACACCCCAAGACCCGGGTGCAGAGGCAGAATTCCAAGCATCAGTCAGTGTTTGAAACAAGTCTTTGAGGGCTGTCTTTAAAGATGAGCCCTCCAGGTATCTATTCCCCTCAGAGTGGGAGAGGTGACTTGAATTACATCTCCTGGCACCAATCATGTATTTACCTGTGTGTTTATAATCGTAGACTTGGAGCAAAACACAGAATTATATCATTCTCTGTGTGCTCACATTGCAGAGCTGTCATTATTACTGTCTTGACTCTCTGCATGGGGCAAGCAGATAAGGAAATTTTGGGGTAGAGTTATTTTGTGGCTTTTAAGTTTCTTTTTATTTCTTTCTCCCTGAATGTCAAGAGAAGTGATCAGAGGCTGACCAGTGCGTGATACACAGGAGCTCATTCCCACAAGTTATACTGTTATACACCAGAATTTCTTCACTGTCAGGGACACAAGACCTCACTGTAGCTGTAAAGCAGATGGCTACACTGCTGAGGACTTCAGGACCAGAAGTGGTGAATGACATCAGCATGAGCTTATGCATCAGCCAAGCCAAGGAGAGCATTGTCCTCTCCTTGGGTCACACTGCTGGACTGGGGGGCTGTCACCATGCTACCCACTGAGGTGTCCCTCTGTGAAATGGAGGTGAAAATGCTTCCAAAAGATCCATATAGAGCTGGGAAGTATGAGCACATCTACTTTGCTTGCACAGAGAGGAGCAACCCATGTTCTGGTGCTGTGGCCTTCACATTTTCCTCTCTCCTTCTGGCGCTGCTGAGGTTTCACTGATTTCAGTTTACTTGCTGCTGATGTTGGTGCAGGAGAGGATACCCAAGGGTTTCACCATCTTATGGGGAGAGAAACTCATAGCAGGTGATGAAGGAGTCATCTCCTATCCCGTTGTGCCATAAGGATGGAAAGAAAATAGATGTCAGAAAGCCTCTTCAATGACACTGGAGCTGGACCATGCTTTCATACAGGCATTTGTGAATTTCTGCCTGACAAAGTCACTGCTCCCTGGCTATTTGAGATGCACCACTCAGAAATCTCATCTGCCAGGCAAGACATCAAGCCAGCCAGCCTTGCAAGATCTGAAGTAATAGGAGGACAAAACCCACTCAAGCACCTGTAAAGACAGTTATATTTAATTAAAATGATGCTGGAGAATATAGCACGAGGGAGGATTTCTGTGAGGAAGAGACATTTGTGGGCCAGGAGAGTTGACGTGAAGGGAAAAGTCTGTGAGAGGCAGAAGTAGGTGAGGGCAAGATCTGCTCTTGGGTGGATTTATCTGACAGCACTGGGGTCCACAGGTGTCCCTAAGTGTGAATATGTGTGACAGTGACATACGTGGGAATGGAAACAGGGACAGCATCAGCCAGTCCAGACGAGGTTAAGCTGCCTTGTTAGGAGATGCTCTGCAATACAAAAAGGAAACTGACTCATGCTATAAGTTTTAATAGTTCTCTGGAAATTAAGACTAAGATGAAAGGGGAAGATATTTTGGCTTGTGCCTAAATTAACTATTTTCTTTGTCTGCAAGCACAGGACTTGTGGCTGATGCATGGAATGCGACAGGGATGTAATGGATCTGCCCGTCTTGATTCAGCACTGGTGAGAACAGGCAGAGGTCTCATGACCTCATAGGTATTTTCCATCTCTCATTTCTCTGACTCCATGATAGAATGAGACAGGAGGCATTAAAACGACATCTGAAGGGAAAAAAAGCTTTCCCATTACATCAATAAAAAATACTAGCCCCAGCAGGAGGAAGCTGTCAAAGACGCCCAGCCTGAAAGCCATAATAAAACCTGTCTTCTGAGCAGCTGATATTCCTCTCCCTACAACATGTAAAGCTGCAAAAGTTGACAGCCAAAGCAGCAATCGGAGCCGTTGGCTTTGATAGCAGAGGCTGCTTTTCTGTCAGCTGCAAGAATTTCTAGGGAACTTGATCTTCTTGAACATTTCCCATTCAAATGAAAAGTGCTGACATGCCCCAGGTGGAAGAAGTTGGGTTTTTTTCTCCCCTTTCCTCTGCCAGGTCTTCTGTGTTGCCTTAGCAAAAGGAAACAACCTACCCAAGACCAAACTATTCCTCAGCTGGAACCTATGAGCCAAATTGCTTTTACTTATTGTTCCTCCTGCAGCACCTGCTCTTGTTGTCTCTTATAAGGACCTGGCCTCAGTCCTTATTTCCACATTGCAGCAGATACTCCCACTTTCTCAAATATCAAGCAGATCAAACAGTTCCCACAGAAAACAGTTAAAATACCACTGTGGTGGAAATGTTCATACCAGCCTTGCAGTTCAAAGGCAGTGAACACAATTAATGGGTGCACAGGATAATTCAGGTGGGAAGGGACCTTGGGACAGCTCTAGACCAAATTCTTGCTCAGTTGTTACATGCTGTCATCTACAGCATTTTATCTGGCCATCTGTTCTGTGATCAGAAATCTCCAGATACCCGACACAGAAATATTTTTCTTGCAACTTGGGAGTCAGCGTGTTTGCAGTTCCCAGTAACTTCCAGCCTGGTAAATTATCAACAGCCATGATAGCCTTCACCTCTGTTTTCCAGGATGCAGCCCTTTCTCCTCAGTAGTTTTCATCTTTAAAATTATTCTCCTCTTGTATCAGCTGTAGGCATGTATCAGTTGTACCTCCCATCCTGTGATCCTGGTCATCTGGTCTCTCTTGTTCTCAGAACAAAAAATAGGCAAAGGAACCATGGTAAAGTCTAGGTCCCTTCCAACCCCTGCCATTCTATGATTCTGTGATTCTATGATTCTCCCAATGCCATTGTTTGCTTGTACAGGGGCAACAAGGGAATGAAAGCAAGGGACATCAACCCACTGGGCTGATGACTCCAATCTGGGTTATTCTGTGAGTCTATGAAAACTAATTTGAAATTATTCTTAGGATATAAAGGATAACCTAACTCGATAGCAGGTTCAGCCCTGCCAGATATAAAAAGGTGTCTTGGCAAGGTGAAGTGGAGAGAAAGGAGAGAAACCTGTGTTTTCACATCTGAACACAACGTGCAGTGACACTTGGGCCATGAACCTGCTGCATCTGACAACCTCTCAGAGGAGAATTACACAGCCCAGCTCTCTCAGCTCCTGTGATGCCTGTAAGTGACACCTCAAGGCTGGATAAGAAATGTTTCTGCAAGAACTGAAATATTTTAAATTGTTTTGAGATGAACTGACAACTGCTAATCTGAACATAAAGGCAAAGGACTGAGAGTTCTTCCAAAGTCTGGGAGTTTATTGGAGGTACATTATGGGCAAAGGAAAAATCTCCTCTCTTGGTGGCATCTGGGCAAAAACCCCTCCATGGCCAAAACCAGCTCCCCACATCTCATCGCAGAGTGTATCTCCCCATCTCTGCTCGTTTTGGGAGAGACAGATCTCTGCTATTCCATGAGAGGGCAGTGTCGTATGGAAGCAAGTAGTCCACTGACACTGGAGGGACGACTAGGGGGCTGGGCTGGTGGGGGAAACATCCCTGAGACTTCAGTTGGATGCAAGTCAGCGATGTTCTTGGGGAAGAATCTGTAGACACCCCAGAATATACTAGGGATTAGATCCAATTCGTGTTTCTTTCTAAACTCTAGAATGGGGCAAGAAATCTCTTTGAGACACAAAAAATACAAATAAAGGAGGTTACAACCTATTAATTTATCTGGTTTTGTCCAGAGCAGGTTCTGAGGGACTCTGCTGGGTTCTCTTTAGAAATCCACTACTGGAGTTAAATCAGAGGGGACACTCTGCTCATTAGGTTTCTCACAAAAAGCTCACTGTTCCTGGCACAGAAGATATTCATAGATTCATAGATATTAGGGGTTGGAAGGGACCTAGAAGATCATCTAGTCCCACCCCCCTGCCAGAGCAGGATGTGCCAGGTACACGGCCTGCTGGGAGCTGAAGGTGCAAAGGGAAATACAGGCCAAGAACCCCGGGAGTATTTCATCCCTAGGTACTGCTGAGACACAAAATAGCATCCTAACTGGGTAACTTCTCTTTGTGTGGAGCAACAAGGAGGGTCATCTGGCTTCCCAGCAATTCACCTTCAAAGGTCTCATCCCATATCCTTTCTCCTACAAGCATTTTCCACTATATAAATAGCCCACAAGCCAAGAAGTTGCTTCTCCGAGAGGTTACAGCTCAAGTAGCAGCTAGGGCTCATCCCGAGTTTCTCTGCTTTCTGTCCTCCACAAAGAAGCCATGTAAAGAAGCCAGACACTGTGACACTTTGGTACCTGCCCTCAGAAGTGATCCCAGACTTAGGAGAGGAACGGGGGCTGTCTCCACTGACTTCATCTTTGCTCTGAGATCTCTTTTGCAAAAAGAGGATTCACCTCTCTCCTACAAGCAGTCTCTCTGGAGAGATTTCCTCTTCTGTGGGAAGAAGGAAACTCACCCCTCCATTATGACAGAGCAAAGGGCCAACCACTTTTTTTGCCAAACTCTTTTTCCTTAACCATACACAGCCACAGAAAGACATAAAGAGGACTCTGCCCCTTTGAGCTGCCCCATGGTGTGCCCCAGGCAGCAGCAGCTCACAAGATCAGACACCCTCTCCTGTAACCTGCTGGCATCTAGGTGACTTCACACAAGTGGGGGCTGCCTCGGGGTCACTGTCTTACAAAAGGAATATTGATGTCACCCCAGACCTTAAAAAAAAGTACTGAAACCTAGAGGGGAGTGGCACAGAAGGGTAGATGGCACCACTGTGCCCACAGAATGAGTCCTTCCCATCTAATCAACTAGTCAACATGCCACAGGGATGCCTTTGGAGGTGGTTCTGAAGGTTTCTGCTGACCATGGCCTCTCCAGTGTGGTTATGTAACTTATTTGCCTCTCTCTCTCTCTCTCTTTTTTTTTTTTTTTTAAGAGGCCCTGAAGGCACCAATGCTAATGGAAAAATAGAACAAGCAGTGGTCAGGGAGGGGCAGACAGATGGTCATCTCTCCAGCAGGGAGGCTTTTATTTGTCAAACTGCTATGAGGTCATTCTAGGAAAAAGAGTATCAACACAACAGGGAACAACCTCAAGCTTCTTCAGTGCTACTGAGCTTCTTTTCAGCAGGCTGCACTCCTTTAGTTTTTCCTTCTGTTAAGCTCTTTCTGTCAGCTCTTGTACATGCTCTGCTGTATAATTTCACTTGATCTCCAGGTCTTTGGAGTGTCTTTCATTAAAGACCATTCCTCTATTCCTCTGCATGGTGACTCTGCTGCCCACATGGCCCCTGAGCTCCTGTAGAGATTACATCTGCCAAGGGTGCAGCGTGGCCAGGGATTTGGTTCTTGTGCCAAAGCACTCACACATAAGCATACACAAGGTTTTATAAGATTATGCTGAATCAGTTGCCCAACAATGCTGGAGGGATCCCAAGGCTATTAAGATCTGTGTCATGAGTCTTTGAAACTGCAACCAGCATCAGTTGTTTCAAATCAACACTGCTGGGTAGACTTTCAAAAGACTTTTCCAAGATTTATTTTTTCATTAACTACAAGGCACTTTCCAGTGACATCTTCCATGTGAGGAGGTTCAGATGCCAGTAAAGTCCAGATCTTGGTCTTTTAAAGATGTTGATTGGTGTGGCTGGTGACTCATTAGAGCAGATGACTGTGCAGTTCAAATTTCCAGTGGCTTGAAGCTAAAAATCAAACTTGGGAAACACTGGGGATGAGTGAACAGTAACAGTGATCAGCTATTGTCAGAAAGCCCTAGTTTTACACAAAAATACAAAGGTCCACAGAGAGTCACAGGTATCCCATTTCATCTGGCTGAGACTGGTTTGTAGAAACACCTCCTAATCTTGGTTGGAAGTTTAAGTAACAGGTTCCCAGCACATTGCCTACAAGATGCTCTGCTGTTACTCATAACCACAGGATTATCAACACACCAAATTCACCACCACTTAAACCCCAGATTGGCAGCAAAAGCCAAACACAGCTGGGCCCACAGTATGTTACTTGCCCATTACTTCAACCTGTGGGCCAGAGAATGCTGAGACTCTTGAGGTAAAGGATGGAAGCTGGCCATACCTCTGCTGCAGCACCTCTCTAGTTAATCATTGTGGCTGCAACCACAAAAATAATGGTGGCAGTACAGCAGCATCAAATAGCTCAGGAGTACAGTGCAATATCTCTTCAGGAGTGAAGAAAGGACAGCCAGGAGCTTTTGGTGAAAAACCCTTGCCACTTATTGAACTGACTATGAAACTCCTTCTGTTTTCCATTTGGTTGCTAAAGAAGAGAGCTGATCGTGTGATTGGAGTTAATGGTAACACTATTGCTGACCAGATGTTTTCTCTAATTACAGGGTCCTGCTCTTTGGCCACAGTAACCCCAGGTAGAGCTCCAGGCTGGGGGGTGAGTGGCTCAGAGGGACCTGGCAGTGCTGGTTGGCACCCAGCTGAACAAGAGCCAGCAGTGTGCCCAGGTGGCCTGCAAGGCCAATGGGGTTCTGGCCTGGGTCAGGAATAGTG